>PVIU01009744.1:0-74365 GCA_004026605.1 Ondatra zibethicus
AAACTTTCTGTTCTTACAGAAACATGTCTTAGTAATAGAAAACAGACTTTTAATACGTTCCTGCTGTCATTCTTCAGCATGTAATTATCAAATTAGTCTGTCTTTGGATTGCATCATGTTTGAATGCTTAGTTTTAGAAATTGCTATTTTGGATTTGGCGAGAAGGCTCAGCAGTTAAGAGAACTGGCTGCTCTTCCAAAGGACCCAGATTGGAATCCAGCACCTGCATGGCAGCTCACAACCCCCTGTGACTCCAGTTCCAAGAAATCTAATACATTCTTCTGGCTTCTGCGTTCTCTTCATACACATGTGGTACACTGACACACTTGCAGGCAAAACGCACACTATAAAATAAAAATAAATAAAATAAAATTTCTTTTAATGAGTTTTGTCTTGGGAATTAAGACAGAATTTCCTACTATTTCTGAAATGGTCCTCAACATTTGTGTGCCATTTTATATTGTGCATTTAATTCAGAGTAGGGTTCTCAGCATTAAAAAACAGCAAAACAAAAAATATTCATTAAGTCTGGACACCAAGTCTTTAATAGAACATCTCCAAACTAGGAGTGACGTAGGCGCTCTAATACCCAGGTGGATGCTGCTGCCTTTGTTACTTTTCCTGTTGCTCTGCTGAGACACCTGACAAAAGCAGCTGGAGGGAGAAGGGCTGTTTGGTCACAGTGCCAGGTTGTGTCTACCATAGTGCAGAAGTCACAGGAACAGGATTCTGGGATGGCATCAAGATTCAAGGTGGCTGTCACACTGCACCACAGTCAAGGAGCAGAGCAGGAACGGATGCTAATGACAGCTCATGCGCTCCTCTCAATGTCCTATTGATGAGCTCTGTGTGCATTGTGCACCACGAGGAAGGAGGGAGACAAGGCCTATGGGCAGTGAAACAGCGCAGTCGTTAGTCAATCAGCACATGAGTGGGGTCTGATGGATCAGGCTTCCTGGATGCTCCTGGCAGCCCTGAGCAGGGCAGAAGCGGGGTTTATAAGCACAGACACCTCAAACACCTGTGCCAAGTCACAGTTACAACTTTCCACCAACCTGAGACTTCAGCACCAGGCCAGACTGCAGCAACATCCAACTCTACAGACTAAAAGCTATTTGATTCTTGACCTTTCTGATGTGAGATAACCATTGTTGGCCTACAGGACTGCATCCTTTAGGTCAGTTTAATGAATTCCCTTTAATATCAATTCTATCCATTCTACTTCTTTACAGAATCCTGACTATTACCTATTAGTCTGTCTCAGCTACTTCATGTCGCTCTGGTAAAACATCGACCAAGGCAACTCATCAAAGGAAGGGCTCATTAGACTATGGTTCCGAAGCAATACAGTCCATGATGGCAGAGTGGAGGCAGCAGACCCTGGAGCAACACCTGAGAACTCACATGTAAACCTGCAAACAGAGGCAGAGAACACACTGGGAATACCAGGACTCTTCCGGAACCTCAAAGCCCTCCCCCAGTGACACACCTCTTCTTCCAACAAGGCCACACCTCTAAATCCATCCCAAACAGTTCTACCTTCTGGGGACTAAGTATTCAAATATGAGTCTCTGGGAATCGTTTCATTCAAACTACCACGGAAACAACAACAAAGAAAATCACAGGTTCATTTCCATGTGTGCACACACGGTCCAAGAATGGAGCTCTGTGAGGGAATTCCTAGTGCTTGGGAGAAAACTCCAAGAAAACAAGACAAGAGCTTTGTGACCTCTGCTCCTTCTAAACTTGGGTTTGTCTTTGGAATGTGCTTTTGTGCCCCTGCCAGGTGTAATAAAAAGGAAGGGCTTACTTCAGATTTCCCATTATCTCATTACTGTCATTTAGAGAATGTCTCCAGGCACGGCCTGTCCTTGTGATTGTACACAGCTTGAATCATGGGACTTTTGTTCCTGTTAACTTTGCTCTTTTCACTTTTGCCTTGTGAAACTGTCTTTCTAGATACCATGATGAGCCCCCTTCCACACGGTGTGTTCTCACACTTATCAACCCCACAAGGAGCCTTGAGCCCTGAGCCCCCCACTTTTCTGTACAGATGCTAAGAGCCAGTTATCCCAACAACTGTTTTCTATCAACCCTAACCCTTTCCTATGAATGGAACTTCAAAAGTCAGTGAGGGGCTGCTTAACCCTCAGTGTATAAAGCTGTCTGATGCTCTAACTAAAGCTGACTATCAAGTGAGACTTTAGTCTGTTTTCTTTTTAGGCTCCACTCTCCCAGGTCCCACTGCATCTAGAGTAGGGACACCATGATGAACACAGATATAAAAATGTTCAATAAAATATTTACAAAATTGCTGATGTCACATGTCTTTCATACCAGTACTCGGAGCAGCTGTGGCAGGTGGATCTTTGTGAGTCTTAGATCAAGCTGGTTCTATATCGTGAGTTCCAGGGCAGTCAGAGAATCAGATAGTGAAAGCCTGTAAAAAAAAAAATAATATTAAATTAAAATTTAAAAACCAAGTCAGAGGTTTCTAAAAAGACTAAAATTAGAACTACTATATAACTCAAATATATCACTCCTGGGCATCTACCAAAGAACTCTATATCCTGCTACAGAGACACTTACACATCCAAATTGTCTCACCCTCGATGCTCATCAAATGATCAGTGAATAATCAAAATAAGGATATGGGAGAAATACACAGTGGAATCTTATTTACCCATAAAGCTTTGACCTGAAAGGGAAAAGCCAATTCTATAATTGTCTTTTGAAACAAGCTGTATTTATTCAGCTGTCTTTCTCTCCCAATGCCAGGGTTTTAGAAAGCAACCCCTCACTGACTTTTGAGCTCTCTTTTATGGGGAAGGGTTAGAGTTGACAGAAAACACTGTTGACATAATTGACTATTAATTAGCACCTCTACTGTAAAGTGGGGGACTCAGGGCTCAAGACTGCCTGTGGGGTAGATAACTGTGAGAATACACCATATGGAAGGGGGGTCATCATATCTGGGAAGACACAATTCATAAGGCAAAATGGCAATCATATACCACAAGTTCAGGAGTTTATCAAGGCAAAGGGGTGGGCATATTTCGTGGGGTCACAAGTTTAGAATAGTTTGAAAAACATAAGGTTTGCAGGGTACATTAGGCTTAGAAACTTTTTCTTCTAAGGTATGGAGACAATAATAATGCATAAGAGTGTATTTTCCTAACAACAACATGGCTTCTGTTATTGTTTCACAAAAGAAAAAAATAAAATTATAAAACAATGTGTAGGAAAATGAGCCAATATTGAAATTATATTAAATGAGATACCGCAGACTCAGTAAGACAAACACATGTTATCTCTCATGTCTGAATCCTAGCTTTCTCCTTCCATGCACACACACACACACACACACACACTCACACACACACACACACACATCTAGAGTCAGCATATGACAGAAAACATGCAGTCTTTGTCTTTCTAAATCTGGCTTATTACATTTAACATATTGATCTTAAGTTCATCTGTTTCCCTGCATGCCAGGATTTTATTTTTTTTCTACAGCTGAAACTTCTTCTGTACATATGCACCACATAGTCTCTCTCCATTAGCTTAAACTTAAAAAACCATTTTACGTGTACGGGTGATTTTCCTGGATGTATGACTTTGTACCATGAGAATGATGGAGACCTAAGATTCCAAGCTGCCCCAGACATAACCACTAATCCAGATGGGCTAGCCAATCACTTAAAAGATCACCCACAAGAAGGTAGATTTACCCAGTGCCTTGCTAAAGAGATAGGAATAATTAGCCCTTTTATGAGATAATGTACTTTTTCCTTCCCAGGAACTCTACCTTTTGTGCAGTCACTACAGACAGACCAAGCATGAGGCCCTGTGAGGTCTGTCTGTAACTATTTTCCTTCTTTTACCTCTTTTTTCCTTCTCTCCTTCCCTCCCCCTCCCTCTTTCTCCTCCCTCTTTTTCTCTCCTCCTTCTTTTCTTCCTCCTCCTTCTTCTTTCTTCTTCCTTATCCTCCTCCTTCTTTTCTTCATCTCTACTGACCTGAGCCTGGGCACCTGCTCCCCAACACTTTGGGTTTCCTTAATCTTTATCTGAAGGACCTTCCCCTCTGACCATGCAGTTGGCTTCCACTAATAAACATGCAGGCTTAGCTCAAATAGCCTGGCTTTCTGTCTCTTTTCTACCTTCCTCCCCAGGGGAGATGTTGGTGTTTTCTTTGCCCTGCAGTTTTCCTTTTAAGCTCAAATAAAACTGCTTACAAGTTTCTTCTGAGTCCATTCTTAAATTATTTACTAAGGAAACTAAGAACTCCAAGAAGGGACACCAATTCCCCTGTAACACTACCCATCCAGAAAGCATTGACATAAATAAGGGGGGAAAACCATTATTTATTATGAATACCTACTAAGACAAAATGATGTGGGATTCCCCTCTGTATGCTATAAATATAAAAATATATAGCCAAGCTGAAATAGATAGAGAGAGAATAGGCAGAGTCAGAGAGAAGCCATGTAGCCACTACAAGAGACAGACTAATCCTCTAGATTCGTTTCTCAGGGGTACTGTAATGAAGCCAATAAATTGGATAACTCAAAACAATAGATACTGATTTTCCCATTGTCTTGGAGTCTGTAATTCCAAACTAAGATGCAGTAGGGTTGCTTCCTGCAAGAAGCCCAAGGAAGAAAACTCCCCTGTTTCTTGTCTCACTCAGTCCTTGGCAATTGTTGGCTTGTAGTTCATCACTCCAGCCTCTGCCTCCTTCATCACAAGCTGATTTGATTCCCAGTGTCTGTACAAATCTTGCTGTGCACAGATTTCCTGATTCTTAAAGACTCTGGTCCTCAGGTTCTTCCATTTCTGTATGGCCAGAAGTAACTTGTAGAGGAGAGGGCTTAATTCATCTTTCATTTGCAGGTAACAGCCCAACACTGAAGGAAGACAGGGCAGGATCCTGGGGTGGGAACTGAAGCAGAGGAAGAGTGCCACTTACAGGTTTTCTCATGGTTGTCAAGTCTGCTTTCTTATACAACTCAAGACAACCTGCCCAGGGATGGCAATGACCACAGTGAGCTGGACCTTCCTGAAAGGGTCCAAAAATAAGAATATAAAAATGTAGATTCAAAAAATAGAAATGTAGAAATAAAAAAATATAAAGTTGTAAGCCTAGGAGAATGAGAACAGACTGTCAGCAGCTCTCTCAGTAGCTTAAGGATTAACTATTAACAGTGGGTTATTTCACTTTACAACCCACAGCTCTATTTACAAGGCCAATGCATCTCTCTGCAAGCTGAGAGCTAGCCTATGGATATGAGCTGAGTCAACTTTTAGGAAATAGATATATGACCTCTGGGTTACGCATTATCCCTGCTGTGTGAAACTGGCAGCATCAAAGGAGACAGCACAGGGCTTCAGTAAACACTACATGATAGTACCAAGAAAGACAATAGATTAAGTACAAACACTAGTTTAACTAAAAAACTCTGTTAATGGAGATTTTAAAGTAAGGCAATCTGTATCTAAGTTTTGCCTTGAGATTGTAAAAATTCCTTTGTTCAGACCTAATGTTTGGTGCCCCTACTATAAAAAGGTGGGTTCAGAAACTGGCCTTTGCCACAGCCTTAACAAAATCATCTTTGGCTGTGGTCTCAGTTAGCTGATCATCTTTTTGTGCCCCATGGAGATTTTTATTTTTTTTTTATTTTTTTTCCTGGAATATGGTTTCTGGAATAAAGTTTGCTTCTGGTTTATTAGACTTTGGTGGTCTGTCCCCATCCTTCCACAACCCTCCTAGACACAACAGTTCCCACATTAATCGTTAACAAAAAAAATACTGAATAATAATACTAATAAATTCATGCAACGTCTCTTTAAAAAAAGAAAGAAAATAACCCACATGCCAGTCTGGTGAGGACATTTTCTCAGATGAAGCTATACTGAGGTGAGAGAAAGCTTATATGTGGCATATGTGCAAGTTTGTATGTATGTGTGGTCAGGTGTTAAGCCCTGTGTAGAAGTCAGAGGAAGACATCAAATATCTTCCTCTATTGCTCTCCATCTCCTTTTTTGAGAAAGGGTTTCTGTTGGTGTGTACTCTTCAATCTCTTACAACATACTGTATATGTGATCCAACACTCCTTTAAAAACATTAAGCTGTTTTCCACTATTATTAGCTTCTATTGCAAAGTTTTTTTCTTCTTTGTCTTTCACAAGTATAAATTTTACCTGTTAAACTAAAAACAAGAACAGTTAAGCTTGAACCCAGCTCTCCAGGCAAATTCTATGCTGTAGTTATAACTCATCTATACCCGAAAAATAGCCCTCAAGTGCTCAGAGGTCTAGGGAATATGGCACTTAAATGTTTAACTATTAAAAGACTTTTCATACCAAAGAGACAGGTTGGCTCCTAGCAGCAGCCCTTTATTTCCTACAAAGAAGACAGAAGACAGATGGGTATAAAACAACATCCATCCTCAATTTGCTTCATCAAGTGAAAGCAATGACCACTGGGAAAAACTGCCTTTAATCTAAACTGAAGATCTCCAGATGTGGACAAAGAATCAAATGGAATCCACTTGCCTGGCTGCTCAGGCCAAAGTAGGCTTGCCTTCCTACAGATTTCATAACCCATAGGATCTTCTGGAGCCTGGCAGGCCCTGCTTCTAACAACAGAAGACAATGGTTGCCCTTGACAATCATGGAGGATGCTGAGGAGTGGTTCTAGGGGCCAATAGAGTAAGTCCTCTATCATTTTTAAATTAATAACTCAAGTATAATTTTATCCTTCTCAATGATCTCTGATGAAGTTTGACAGCTGAGAGGTTTTGTCAGCTTAAAAGGACAACCTAACCAAACAAATTTCAGTATAACTTCTTAACATCTTCTAAATAAAATGTGTTTTGAGATATGCAAATGCAAGTTATAAAGGTGTGAGGACAAATGCTAGTTATCAAATTTCTCTCTCACACTGCCTTTCATACTCTTCATTGGTCGTTTTCTAAAGATACTTTTCATTGTACAAAAACATCTGTCACAGTCATTCTGACATAAATATACTGCCGTTTATACAATGTATGTGTCTAAAACTTATGTTTTCACAAACTCAAAAATTTCTTGTGAGTTCCAGGGAGCCTAATTGAAGGATCCACCTTAAACAGGTCAGATACACCCCTCTCAATTCCCTGGTCCTAAAAAATCTTTTTCTTCCTAAACTTAACTTTGTCCTCTGTTCTGCCAACATCTTACCAGGTCCAAGAGACACTGGATAGTTCCACACCACAAACCCTGGACAGGAGTAAAGCAACCAGTTACCCCAGGATGTGATGAGCACAAAGCTTTCTCAGGCCCCCCAAGAAAGACTTCGACACCCACAAATAGGCAGGAAGCAATCTTGAGAACTTGCCATCCCAATTCCCTCAACCTGCCATTGAAAGACCGGGATAAATCCAGACCCCTCTAGCAGGAAGAAAAGAGCCAAAAATCTAGGTTAGCTGGTTCAGTGACTCTGTTTCAGGAACTAGCTGAAGATAAAATTAGATTATAATCTTGAGAATAATCTTGAGAAACAGGGAGTTACCCCCTGGTATTTTCGGAATTTTCAATGATCACTGGTATTTTCAGAATTTTCCAATGATGCCTTCCCCACCCCCTTTGGATTACTGGGTTGTAGTTTCTTCCCTTAAAAATCCCTTCTCCCAGCTTCTCGAGATCGAACTCCTCCCCTGTGTGGGATATGAGTCTCGGCCCCAGAGCTCTGGTTCCTGTCATTAAACCTCGTGTGATTGCAGCAAGGACGGTCTCTCGTAAGTTCTTCGGGAGTCGTGTTATCCCGAGACTTAAGTGAGAGTCTCCCCGCTCCGGGGGTCTTTCACCATGACTAACTCCCTGCCTTTTTATTATAAGAGAATGGCGGGAATGTTGTAATCTGCTGGCCTGATCTGTCACCTGGGTACCCTGTCCCTTTATGATACAAGCCCCGCCCACTCCCAACCTCCCCCCCTTCCACTGAGGCAAGGGCATCTCTCTCCAACCTCTCCAACCCTCTCTCTCTCTCTCTCTCTCTCTCTCTCTCTCTCTCTCTGTCTCTGTCTCTGTCTCTCTCTCTCGTTCTCTCTCTCTCTCTCTCTCTCGTGTGTGTGTGTGTGTGTGTGTGTGTGTGAGGTAACTACTGCCTCTCTACCTTCTCCCCTTTCCCCCTTCTTTCTTCTCTCTCCCCTCACTTTTTCTTCTCTCTGCCCACCCCCCGCTTCTCTTTCTCCCCTTCTCCCTCTCCTCTATCACTCCTTACTCTGATAAATAAACTCTATACCCAAGCTTTCGCCTGCCCTGGTACTGCCAGAGTCATGCTGCCATAAATCAGTTTTAGTTAGGCTGGCTAACTGGGAGCTCCAGAGATCTGCCTGCATCTATCCTTCCTTCATCCCTGACTCTGGGGTGACTGGCATACATAGCCATCCCTAGCTTTTATGTGGATGCTGGGATTTGAAATCAGGTTCTCTGGCTTTTAAAGCAAGTTCTCATTAACTGAACCATCTCCCCAGACCCCCATATATAGGCAGAATTCATATGCTAAAATAAAATTATACTCACAAGTATGACAGTTAGAACTTTAACACACCGTTTTGAAAGATATAATTTGTCTCACACTAGGAACATTAACAAACACACATCTCTTTCCAGTATCAGAATTTCCTGACTAACAAATTCATAAGATTTGATGGTTACATTGCCAGCAATTTCCCAGAGACCCCTGCTTTCCTTACTAGCTCTAACTGATGCCAACATAGGTTCTCTTATTGTAATCTTAATGACTCAATATTAGTGCTCAGATTATACATTATATACCACACAGTAAATCTATCATCTGTCCGTCACCACAGCCATGTCCACTGGAAACAGTGAGAGTTATGAAGCCACCACAGCTGTTCACCACAGCTGTTCACCACAGTTCCAGCCTGGCTGAATCAGTCTCTCACTTTCTGTTTTTGTCTCTGTGTGTTGCATGCTTGGGGGTTTTCTACTTTATAATTCATTTAATGTCTTTTCCTCAGGAAATTATGTCTATGTCTCTTTAGGAAAGTCTTGAACATTTTATCCCTCTCGCTTTTAGGGAGATAATTTTACTTGGCCCTATTTGGAACTCTTCTGTCTACTCTGGAGATTGTGATAACCCCAAACATGCTAGAAACGTTCTTCATCAGGTCATGACTTCAGGATCTTCTTGGTACACCTGCCCCTGAGCAAACTCAAACAGGACAATTAAAACAATGTAAACTTAAAGACGACTGACAAGCTCCAACTAACTGGGAAGCTTGACAACAGATCAGAGGCCTCCTCTTACATTATGTTTAGAGTTTGCTGAATAAGTAACATACTAAAAGGGGAATATGAGGGGTATGACCCTAGTAAATTAGAATATCAATGACAGGCTAATTAATGAATAACCTTTGTACTCTAAGAACTGACAGTACACTATTCAAGGCATGATGATTCACCTGAGCTGGCTCCGATATTTTCTGTTTACCTAGCTGTTTGAAACTGAATATGCTGCCCGGCTGGAAAGAGGCTGTTTTATATTAAGTACGCTTGCCCTAACAAAAGAATCTAGTAGAGTCTTTGAAATATGGTCATGAGTATGGAGACCCAAAAATGTGAGATTATTCTATCTTGTCTGAAGGTCAGAGACTTTGAGTTTATTTTGCTTGCTCAAAGTTGTTAATAATTGTGGCTACACACCCTGACCTAGGTGTGGTTACTTGGTGTTTTGAACATTAAGATGGCCCATAGATGTAGATTCACTCCACCCTGACCAAAGGTCAGAGAATTCAAGCATACTTCTGCTCCTTCTTTTGCAATAGGAGATTTGACTTGGGTAGTGGCTGCCTTCTGGATACTTGATCTAGGGTGTGTTTACTGCCTAAACCACAGAATGCTTTTCTCAAAAAAAAAAAAATGATCAGAGCAAGTAACTGTTGTAGTTGTTCTTTATACCATGTTAAAGCAGTCTTTTGTCTTCCTCCCCCTTTTGTATTGTGGTATAAAAGTGTATGGAATACTAAACACGGGAAAACTCAGATACTATCCTATGTCTCTGTGTTTCTTTCTTATCTCCTCCCTAACATTTCTAATACTCATGACCTTACCCTGAATGTACAAACCTGCTGTGGTTAGGATCTCAGAAGTCATTCCAAAAACATGGCTTCCAATACACATGAGACTATGATAAAAGTAAAATATGTTCTATCTGTACCTGTTAATTGTAACTGAACCTACAACCCTGGACATCTTCTAGAAAATCAAACATATGTCCAGAAAGAAATTGATGTAATATATTCCTTTTGAAATAAATCGTAAGTTTGTCTTTGTCTTTAAAATCTGTATAAATAAAGAGGCAACCTGATTGCTAATCAGTCAGTCTGTAAGGTTCTCCCGACCACTGTGTCTGACTCCCTTCTTCCATTGCTGTCAACACTTTCATTCTCTCAGGATCATCAGCTGCTGTGTCTGGTTCCTAGCAATCTATTTATCATCTATCTGTCTGTCCGTCCATCCATCCATCTATCTATCTATCCATCCATCCATCCATCCATCCATCCATCCATCCATCCATCCATCCATCCATCCATCCATCTATCTATCTATCTATCTATCTATCTATCTATCTATCTATCTATCTATCTATCTATCTATCTATCTATCTATCTATCTGAGGTTACAGAGTGACTACATAAAGTTCAAGAGCCAGGCAGTGGTGGTGCGTACCTTTAGTCCCAGCATTAGGGAGGCAGAGGCAAGCAGATCTCCTCCTGAGTTCAAGGGCAGCCTGTTCTACAGAGTGAGTTCCAAGACAAACTCCAAAGCTACACAAAGAAACCCTGTCTCAAAAAACCAAAACAAACAAACAAACAAAACAATAACAACAAAAAAGGGTCAAGAATCTAGGAATGTGAAAGAGGAGAAGCCAGAGCTGGGAAACTGACAGAAACGCAGACAAGCCTGTGGGGATGAGCCATGCCAGCTTCCCAGCTGGAGGTCCCTGGGGAGGCTCTACTGTAGAGCCAGGCTGCAGGGTCAGAGTGGAGCTCTAGAGTTGTGTCCAGCTGCAGAGGCCAGAGGGGGACATCGAATGGAAAAACAAATGTGTAGATGAAGAGAGGCAAACCAGACTAGACGAGAAGGTAGCATCAACAGCAGGGACCAAGCCAAGCCAAACCCCAGGGACAGTTGGGAGCTCTCTTTATGCTGGTTCCTTGATGCACAAAATTAGTTGTCATATGGCACATGAGTAGGGCTGTCACCATTTCAGAGCTAGGAATCTATTTCTTTCTGACATCTGAGTGAGGAAGTTATGCCATTTCCTTGGGTTGTTGTGTCCAGTAAGTTCTTGGACAGTTTTTCTAACATGATTTTTTGCTGTTGTTAGGTTGTTTTTTTTTCCCCCCAAGACAGGGTTTCTCTGAGTAACATCCCTGGCTGTCCTGGAACTTGCTTTGTAGTCCAGTCTGTCCTCAAACTTACAGAGATCTGTCTGCCTTTGCTTCCCAAGTTGTTGGGATTAAAGGCTTGTGCCACCACTGTCCAGCTCTTTTCTGATATAATTTTAATGTACCCACGTGATCCTTAATACACAACTTAATACACAGCCAAATGTACAGGCTGGTGTCTTTTCTAGCCTAGAAATAAGTCCCTCTCCATCTGTTTCGGGTGAGTATTGCCAGGAAAACGGTGCAGAGCAGGTTTCTGTCCAGGGGCACACCCTCCAGCCTCACAATAGTCACTGACTGCTTGGAAAATGGAGTCTCTCAGGGAAAGGCACAGCATGAAAACCTCAGTGCTTTACACAATATTTGGAGGAACTCAGAGCAGGGCACAGCCTGATCCCAACCTACTTCTGTACAGAATAGTCCTCTTTCTCATCTCTTTCTGGCTGATGGGTTGGATCCTGTAGTTCCTTCCTATGCACTAACTAGGAAAACAGCTCTGAACTGGACCATTCCCTGAGGCTGTGTCATGGTCTGGGACCAGCCCAGACCATAAATTATTTCTTTGGACCAGAAGGGAAGCATGAGATTAAATACACAACACACATGGCTTTATCGGGAAGGAGATTCTCAGTGATCCCTCATGAAATCCTGAGTTCACATCCTGAAAATTCTCTGCATTTATTCTCCAAACAATCATATATACCAAAAAATAAACTGAGGGGGAAATTCATTAACATTCTGTAACTAGACAATCAGGTGAATGGCTGTGGTTATATCCATACATCTACCTATGCTTGCTCTGTCATGTCTTTCTATCTTCCTGCTCTGAATGCCAACTCTGTCACATAGGCTGAATTAGCATCTCTTTTTAGGCATCCTCCAAATTACAAAGAAGGGAGCAGAACAACATTAGAATATCCTGACCCTTTGTTAGGGAGGTGACCACATCCTCTGTGGCAGATGCAAACTATAGCCTGAAAATATGGCTGCCATTCAATGTAGAAATATGGGCCTACAATCCATTCTCTCTTATTAATTTTAATAAAACCTGTGATTCTGCAACAGGAGAAACCATCACATCTGCCTTAGGCAAAGAGTTCTCCACTTACCCCAATTTATCTGTTCTTGGAATAGGTACTTTATTTTATGTAACCTCCTGTCTTAGGCATCTGGGGAGAAGAAGCTTTAAACCCATCCCCATCACTGACTTTTGATCTCTGTGAAGAAAAGGGATTAAGGGAGAGAGATACCTTTGGATTCTGTGTCTCAGAGAAATAATCATGTTTTATGAATAATCATGCTCCTAAAAGCTATAGTCTCCTACTTAAATGAGAAAGGATCGCCTGAGTTGAAAATGTTTCTTTAGCTAGTTTAGAGCACCTCTAAAATTTTTTTACATTGTATCAAAATCCAAAATTCTTTTTTAAAATTTTATTGATTTTTATTGAGCTCTACATTTTTCTCTGTTCCGACTCCCTTCCTCTCCCCTCCCCTTCAACCCTCTCCCAAGGTCCCCATGCTCCCAATTTACTCAGGAGATCTTGCCTTTTTCTACTTCCCATGTAGATTATATGTGTGTGTGTGTGTGTGTGTGTGTGTGTGTGTGTGTGTGTGTGTGTATGTTTGTATGTATGTATGTATGTATGTATCTCTTAGGGTCCTCATTGTTGTCTAGGTTCTCTGGGATTGTGAAAATCCAAAATTCTTAACATATGTATTAAATCCAAACAGTTACAGAGTGTGTCAAACTTTTCTCAACATTTTATAAGTAGTTACAAACATCAGGTCAATACAAACTTTTTTAACATGTTATAAGCAGTTACAAACATTATCAGGTCAATACCATAATTAACAGTAAATCTACAATTAAACATGTCACAATTTTCTTAAATCCACATTAATAAAAAGACAAGAAAAGCTTTTCTGATGGGTGAGAGCACAGTGACATTGCTGCTATCAAATACCAGTTCTGGTCTCTGAGCAGCAGTTAAACCCTTAGTCTGCCCCCTTCTTAAGTGAAGAGGGGCTTCAGTCATTCCTTATTTTGAGTCTTTCTTTCCCTAAGGGGAAAGCTTAGGTCTTAGTTCTCAGGTCCAATATTTTAATGAAAATGAGTTCTGTGTCTCAAAGATTTAAACAGTCCAATGTTTAGTCTGCATTTCAGCTCCAAAGCAAACAGGATTCAAACTGCGGAAAATTGTAATCGTCATGCAGCAGGGCCTCAGAGTCTGTGCGTCCCAAGTGTCTGGAAACAGCTCAGCATCTGTCCCTCAGAGCAGTGTGGTACCCTGCAGTGCAGAGGGGAGATCCCACAATCAGTGACTCCTCTCTGTGGGGGCAGGGAAGACTGGACCAAGGACTCCTCTCCAACTCCTTTCTCCAACTCCCCTATGGGGGCTTTTGCAGCTATGATGTCACCAGGTCTGCCACTCCTTTACTGTATATGCATTTATTTCATCCACTTTATTTTCTTTCTGTGAAAAAAGCACAAACACATACTCGACCACAAATTAATACAGGGTTGGGTCTTTTTATAATTCATTGCAAGGGCTTTTTTTCACCTTGCCTTAGCGAAGGTCACCTTGGTGCCACCATGACAGATCTGTCTCCAGATCTTTTAAGTTGTTTTTAAGGAGCCATGCTACGCTCCACAATTTCTTTTCCTTCTATTGGAAGAGCCATTTGTAAAATTTTTGCATAACATCCTTTAAGGGATCTTTAGCTATAACATTAGCAAAATATAGTTTTCTGTGTTGCATGAGGAGGAACGGGCTGTGTCCCGCTGCCCAGCTCCCGGCCGCTGGCCTGCTTTTGGTCCCGGCTAGCTTATACCCGAAATAATTACACAGAAACTATATTCATTTATACTCTGCCTGGCCCATTAGTTCTAGCCTCTTCTTGACCAACTCTTACATCTTGATTCAGCCCATTTCTAATAATTTGTATTCACCATGAGGATGTGGCTTACCGGCATGAGTCTAACCAGTATCCATCTTGGGCCAGAGAAGCTTGGTGTCTGCCACAGATCCCTTCCTCCCAGCATTCCATCATGTCTACTCCACCTACCTGATTTCTGCCCTATCAAAAGGCCAAAGCAGTTTTCTTTATTCAACCTATGAAAACAATACAAATGAAGAAGCACCTCCTACACCATATCCCCTTTTTCTGTTTAATCAAAAAAGAAAATCTTTCATTTTAACATAGTAAAATTACATATAACAAAACAGTTATCAAGCAAGAACTACAGTTACCATATTTAGATCTATTTTATCTTTTATCATAACAAAGGAAAACTATAACTATCTATCTATTCTTCAACTCTATCAAAGACTCCAGAAGGATATAATATTACCTAAGTAAACAAGAAGTAAGCAACTTCCAAAACTCTAGAAATGACAGAGACATCTCGCTGCCTGGACAGTCACCCAAAGTTTTTCTGTACCATTGGGGCATCCATCTTCAGCCTACAGGCCCATAGTATCCAGCAGACATTTCCATGAAGCAGGAAATTTCAAAGACAGTTCAGTCACTTTCTTCTGTATCCTGCAGAATGCTTTGCATACTCTTTCATGAAGGAGAAACCTTGAGGATCATCTCACCTTTAGGCAAGTTCAGCAGTCCTCTCTCTGCGGGTTCTTTGTGTCCAGTTAAGCAGTCCAGGCAGGAGCAGTTTCTTGCCCAAATGGCTAACAAACTCCATAAGGAGCCTCTTTGATGCCCATCTTCCTCTTGAAGTAGCTGGTGCTGCCAGGAGCAGATGTGTCTCATTGTCATGAAAAGTCCTAAGTTATTAAAACATTAAATGCCATATTCTGAGTCTTTGAAAGATATGAAGAATGCCTATCTGAAATATATCTATGCACATCTAGAAAATCTAACATGACTACAAACTTGACTATTATAGATGACTATCTATTAACATATATTTCTTAATTATACATTACATTTTTAAATGAACTACACAATCACAATACCTTAAACAAGAGCGGAAATATACATATAACAAGATTGACCTTAAATTTATACCAATAAAGCAAAATCCATACCAATGCAAATTATTCATATCTATATCATATCCCCCTTTAAATGTAAAAGAACATTTATAAACAATATTTGGGAATATGGGCATAGTTATTTCTCTCCAAACTTCTTCCTGCTGTATGGGTGTGCTGTTAATCATGTTTTTTATGGTGTATCCTGTGTGCCAGGTTCATCTCGTTCGGCAGTTGAGTGAAGTAATTTTCTGAAGGTGTTCACAGTGACCTTTCAGGAGGGCATGGTCTATCAAACCATATTTGCCTGGAGGCAATCCACAGGGTCTCATCCTCTGTGAAAACAAAAGAAGAACCTCTTTTCCAAAGCACCATATCCTTAGACCCAAATTTGGAAGTCATGACACCTTTAGAACATAGATGTTGGTTTAGTTTGGCAGACCACACAATGAAATGTCTCTCTGTACTTAGCTCCTTCACAGTCAAAAAATTTAAAGAAAACACAATAAAATACATAATTCAGACATTCTGTGAACTTTCCATTTTTACGTGGCTTATTTTTATTTCTTTTAATCTATGACTATCTGTAGTCTGTCTCTTTAAAGACTTTACCCTTTTTTAAGGCATTAACTTTACTTTATGACTCTCTGTACTCTTTTTCTTTTCTCTCCCAAGCCTACATACTTTATCTAACAGTATGATCCATTTAGAGGTCTTTTATGTCTGAATTGGTCCTATTGCGAATCTGTAATTCTTTAATGTACAGAAACAGTTTTGCTTTGCGCTTTTAAAATGCTAAGCTCTTAAGAATCTAAGCTGTGACAATTTCAGGTCAAATACAGGTACTGCCTGCTTGCTCCACCCAGTCCAACATGGTGGAGCCGCTTGTGCCTCTGAGTCACTTGTACCTCTGAGCCGCGGCACACAATGCCCCCCTTCCAGGCAGGAGCCATGCTCGGCACTCCAGCCCAGAGAATGAGCTTTTTATCTGAGTTACAGCTGAATCTGCCATGCAGAGCACTGCACAGTCTGAAAACATCTCTGTGTATGGCTGCGGAAATCCACCATGCTTTCCCACCTGACTAAGCCTGATCCCACCGTCTTCCCAGGCAGGGAGAGCTGAGCCACGGCATGGTCTCAGCTACTTTCTTCCCGATCCCGAGCAGGCACACAAACATCCTTGCCCACAAATGCTCCATAGCCGGAGTTTGCACCAGTGGCAGGGCCCAGGAAGCCTCATTTTAAGATGGCGCAGCTTTTTTCCTGCTGCGATTGCCAAGCCAGGAAATCTCTCTCCAGCATACCCTAGTAAACAGCAAAAAGCTGTGTTAAACTCTCTCTCTCTCTCTCTGTGTCTCTCTCTCCTTTTTAAGCCCTCTCAGGTTTTCGGTAATGAAGGGGTGGGCTGAGTCCCGCTGCCCAGCTCCCGGAGTGGGCAGGCCGCATTCCTGGCACCTGGCTAACTTAACCCCCAAAATAATTACACAGAAACTGTATTCATGAAAAATGAATTTTTCCTGCAGTTATCTTTGAAGTTTCCAGGAAGAAAATGGGGTCCCATAACAACAACTCCACCTGGTTGCTATGACATCATGATACTGCTAGCCCTACTACAAGACCTGTTTCAAGTACCAGCTGCACAAGATGGTTCCAACTTGGTTAGCTGAAATGGTTCACATCTTTTACAACGTTCTGGCCAGACCTCCACAAATACTCAGAGACTATTTGCAATCTTACCAGACATTAATCTTGAAATTTAACCATCATTTTACTTTTACAGGATCTCCTAGAAAGAATGTCGCCCCCATGACAGCTGGAAGTAATTCTAGAGGACGACATCCCCTCTCCCAGTACAGTTTGTCCTCGGGTTTAGGGACATCATTTAGGGGTTGATTATAATTAGTATACGGTTGAGGGTTGGGGGAGGAATTTTATAAGCTCAGGGATCTTTTTGAAAAAAAAAAAGAGAATGATGGGATAATAGATTGGTATTTGTGAGTTATTGTTTATAGATAATTACATTGGCATAGATTCTTGTATATGGATACAAAGTTAAATTATATTGAATATTCTATGCATGCATGCTTCTACCTCAGTTTAAAACATTTTTATGTATTGATATATATATTGTATTGATATTTATTTACCATATTGCAGTGTACATTTCTACCTCTGATTAAGATACTTATATATTGTTTATGTATTGATATATATTTTTTACCATATTGCAATGTATACTTGTACATTGTTTACATTTGGAGAGTACTTGTCCTCATTTATTGCACAGTTGTTTATTCTCTTAGTCTTTAAGTTAGGTATTAAGAATTGTAGATTATTAGTCCTCTATGTTTGTCATATTTATAGTTAGACTAATCAGGTTCTTTAGATACGTAGAGATTATATTCTGTATAAATAATCTCCAACTTCTTCAAAGAGCTGTAGAAAATGGCATTTAATCTAACCTAGAGTTCTGTGGTAGTGAGACACAATTGCTCCTGGCAACACTGATCTATTCCTGAGGGATTGTTGAGCACCAAAACCACTCCACTTGGAGCTTGTCTTCTTCTTGGCAAAACCGGCCTCTGGGCAAGGAACTGCCCATACCTCAACTACTGACAAAATACATAGTATCTGGAAATGGATAAGCAGAACTGTCAAATCTTGCCAAGACAGGGTAAGACGGTTTTGAAAAATGTCTTGCCTTTAAAAATAATCTGTCAGTTATTTGGCCTTAGCCAAACTTGGTTGCTTCAATGCTGCAAACGTGACTTTGGGTGATTGCCCAGGTTGCCAATTGTCTCTGTGATTTGTTGTATATTTTGGAAGTTGTTTGATTGCACTTCCTAATTACTCAGGTAATGTTATTTCCCTTCTCAGATCTTCGATGGGGTTGAAGACTAGATAAATGTAGTTACTTTCCTCTCATGACTTGGCCAAGTTATTTATTATACAAGACTTAAGCTAGTTAGAATAGGATATTTGTTTTTATTGTATATAATTTTGTAGTAGGTTTAGAACTCTCTTACTTAAACAAAAGGGGGAAGGTGCTGCGGGAGCTCCTTCCGCTCCTTCAGCCAATAGCCTTTAAGATACCAGCCCACTGGGGTGTGGTCTCTTTCATTTTAAAAAGCGGTGGCAGCCCTCAGCTCACTCTCTCTTGCTTCCAGCTCCCGTTCAGACTGCTAGACTCTCTGTTTCCTGTTTGCAACGAGAGGACTGTGGTGTAGGACGGTGTTCTGTAAGTTTTTTGCCCTCCAATAAATAACCTCTTTTAATCCAAACTGGTGTGGGATTGTTTTGTGGCTTTATCTCTGAAATGCAGCAATGATCATCTGGGAAAAGACCATTACTCTGGCCTTTGAATTGAACAAACACAATTTCCAAAAATCACTATCTTAAAATTATTAATTAATCTATTGCTTAGTATAATAAATATTGATCATAGTCAATTCTCTGCTAACCTATCTCCTAGATTTCATCTACTCTTTTGTATTAGACAAGCTACTGCTTTAAATTAAGAGTTTAATATCTCAACTGGCAAAATGGGAAGGCGCAGCCATAAAAAGCAATCTGTTTTTTTAGAAAACTACTGTAGAATAAGTTTTGTAATTAATAAACATACTTGTCATAGCTGAATCATAATTAATATACTGTAGTTGCTAATTATTGTATATTCTACCTGTTTGAGTACCTGTTTAGCAGCTTCTATAAGCTCTCTGCTGGAAAATGGCTCATTGCTCCCGTTAAGAATTTTACTTTCTAGTTTAATATCTCCATAATAATATTATAATTAAGGCTTTAGCCATTGTACATCTAATTAAAACTTTGTAAACTAGTCTCCTCTTAAGTTGTAAGTCTGTCTAGCTGATAGGAAAATGGAAAAAAGGAAAGTATATTTAACTAATGATGCTGGCCCAATTAGATATCAACATGTAGAAGAATGAAAACAGATCCATATTCATCTCTATTCACAAAACTTGAGTTTAAATGAATCAAAGACCTCAACATAAAACAAACAATACTGAATCACATAGAAGAAAAAATAGAAGTACACCTGGCACATCTCAATTACAGCCCCAGTGGCAAAGACATTGAGAGAAGCAATTAATAAATGAGATCTCCTGAACTGAGAAGCTTCTGTATAGCAAAGGACATAGTGAACAAAACACAATATCAGACTATAGAATGGGAAAAGATCTTTACTTATCACTAATCCACTCCAAAAACATATGAAGAACTCAGAAAATTAGTCATCAAAAGAACAAATAATCCAATAAAAATATATGGTACAGACCTAAACCAAAAATTCTCAACAGGTGATTGTAAAATGACTGAAAGATACTTTAAAATGCTCAAGCATAACATCCTTAACCATTAGAGAAATTTGAATCAAAACTCTGAGATTCCATTTTATCCCTCTAAGAATAATCAAAATTAAAAACACTTATGACAACTTATGCACATAGGGTAAAGAAAAAAATTGGCACAGACACTTTGGATCCTAGTAGGGTGACTTTTCAGAATATAAGGCAACAATCTACCTTAAAACTCAGCAATACCAGTTTTGGACCTATAAAAAAAAGCTCAACTATATCATAAGGACATGTGTTCAACTATGTTCACAGCAGAATTATTTTGTCATAGACAGAATCTGAAAACATCAGGAAACTTCTGAATGCCTCACACTCTCTGACTTTAAATTTTATTACAGAGTTTGTCAGCCTGTCATCACAGGCTTTGGCGAGTGTAGCCATGCTGATTTTTAACTATCTTTTTATTTGGACTTGTAATCATAAAATTAGGAGAATTCCTGAATCCTCTCCTTTGTTTTATTGACCAACTCTGGGCTGTTATGTGGTAAAATTTGTTTTTTAAACTTACTCAATCTCCTGTTTGTCTTTTAGCCGAAGGTGGGTTAGATTTAGCTGACTACTGTGCCTGCACCTTAATTTTAGTGGTAACCTAGGCAATTTTGGGGCCAAATGTCATATTTCCTTTACTTTTTTTTACCCATTTAGCAAGCAAAAAAGTTGCATTTTTGTGACTATTATGCTTAAGACTCTAAATATTTCTGTCTCTGTTTTTGCTACATTTTAACTTTTAGCTATTAACATATATAACTGAATACTGGTTTTTTATCTAATATATATAATTTATTATTTACAAATTTTTACTTATTCTCAATTTTTTCTTTTTTATATTTTTTTAAATTTTATTTTTTATTTTTAAACACTCATTACTCACATATCCACTTGTGGTGCAATTTTTTGTGGGTTTTTTATGTGTTTTTCTGTAAGTCTGGTTACTTTTTAAAAATGTTTTATTGGGGTTTACAGATCAGCCCCACATTGGGCACCATTATGTTTTGGTCCAGGAACAGGCGGGACTAAAAATTATTTCTCCAGACCAGAAGGGAGGCATGGGATTAAAGATAAAACTCACATGGCTTTATCTGGAGGGAGATCCTCAGTGATCCCTCATGAAATTCTGAGTTCACATCCTGAAAATTCTCCAAACAATCTTATATACCAAAACATGAACTGAGGGGGAAATTCATTAGCATTCTGTTTCCTAGGTAACCAGGTAAATGGCTGTGGTCATTCTACACATCTACTTATGCCTGCTCTGTCACGTCTTTCTATCTTCCTGCTCTGTATGCCAACTCTGTCACATAGGCCGAATTAGCATCTCTTTTCAGGCATCCTCCAAATTACAAAAACGGGAACAAAACAACATTAGTATATTTGTTAGGGAGGTGTGATAGGTACAAACTATGGCCTAAAAGTCTGGCTGTCATTCAATGTAGAAATATGGGCCTACAGGGCTGAGCTTTAGCCATTACTTGTATCTGTATTACAATTTTTCTCTCTCTAAGTATAAAGTTTTTACAACCCAATATGCCTCTATGCCAGTGCAATAATCCAAATCAGACCAAATTAAACCAAATTAGAAAAAGCCCAGGTTTAATGGATTCCAGCACTCCCAGTTTGCCTTCCATGAAAACACTGAAAAGAGGAAGGAGAACCCAAAAGACCATGTGTTTGTTCTCTGGGGGCAGTTTAAATAGCCTGTGAGAGTAGTCTTGACCCTCTCTGGAGAGGGGTCACCATTTGGTGGGCTTTCTCGGAGGTAGACTCTGGACTGTGGCAACTCCCATGGGAGGGGCCTTGGAATGGAACTTTTCACCAAACATTCCAGACTCCTTGGACATATGGATTCCTTGAGGCTGGGATGATGCCTGAACACACACATTCCAGACTCTTTGGATATAAGGATGTCAGTGGCTGGGGTAAAGCTTTCAACCACACATCCCAGACTCTTTGGGTATAGGGGGCGCCGGCTCAAGTCTGGCTACTTCCTGCAGGCAGAGGGCAACATGAGAAAGATGAGAGTTGGGAGTTGGTGGACTCATGCCCAGCAGGAGATGTGGCTGGAGAGGCATCCAGTTTACTGCTCTCCTGGAAACCTCAGGCATCTGTTCCTTGAGGGAGATAAGAAGGCAGGTGAAAACTGAGTCAGGGGCTACATTCATAGTTAAACATTCTGTTGCTGGAACAAATCACCAAGTCACACTCATGCTCTAGACCAAAACACTATAGGCAAACCACTCCCTGGGTGGAATCCCAAGTTGTCTCTATAAAGGGAACTGGAAGTTAGTTGGATCCTTAGTCTTTTGTTTAAGGTAGGAAGAGATCCACTTCCCTATTCCTGGAGCACAAGGTCTAGCAATTAGCCACACTTGTTGACAATATCCTTGAGAGAACAGAACTCTCAGATTAACATCTAGGTGGGGCCTTTCTTTGAGGTAGGTGCAAACTAACCTTGTAAGTTTAAACTCTCTGACCTTTGGTCAATGTGGAAATAGGCTCATAATTTTGGGCCTCCATAGTCTTGGCTCAGACAGCAGGAGTGACCTGTAAAATATGCTTGAAAATGGGTGGGACTAAAATGGGCTCTGGAGACTGTCAGTTTTGACCAGATCTGATTTTTGATACAGCAGCAGAACTTTTTTTCCAGGAACCTACAGGTATCTGTAAGACAACTGGAACAGATTTACATGTTGGTGTCACAGCAAAAGGCTATGGCTTTTAAAAAGTTAAAAGGCATGAATGTGTTAGAAGACAATTAAAGGGAATTGGGAATTTTGGATCTCTGAAGATACATTTGAAACTTGTTAATCCTGGACTATGAAGCTTGTGAAAAAGGCACACCTGTTTGTATTTTTAGTAGGAAACTTAACAAATGAAATAATGAGTTACCAAGACCCCAAATCATTAAATGCCCTTAGATAGATCTAAGAGGAATAAATGAGCAGAATGAGACCTTTTTTAGCTATGCAGGCAATCCCAAGTCTCTCTGTAGTAGTCTTTGGAAAACACCAGTCTAAGAAGCGGTACTTGCCCTTAGATACTGAGTCCAGGAAGCCCAAAGGTTTTCTTATAGGGGAAGACTTAGTCTACCCATCTTCACAGAATGAGATGATCAATCCCTAGGTGTAGTGTCCAGGAAGCTGATGAGGGAGAAGGCCACTTTTTGCTGTGTGAGTGGCTTTGCCATACCCAAAGGCAAGCCTCCAGGCAGAAGGTCTTCTGTAACCATGTATCTTCTTGGAGGAGCTATAGGATGCTGCAGGAGCTGGCATGTCTCTGTGTTAGAAGCTCTTTTGTTAAATACCATACTCTTAGATCTGTAAGGCACTTGAGATTTAGGGTGCCTTTACCTCTTAGTTATATTTAAATTAGACATAAGTTAAATTTAGAGATATAGTTTACCCAATTAGTTAAAGCATTCCAATGCTAGTAGAGGCAAGAAGATTAGAAGGAATATTTTAGTAAGTCAAAAAAATTGGGGTGGAATGTCTCCTTGGTAGTTCCAACACACAAGAGCACTCTTAACAAAGATGGCACTGAGATCAAAATGGCAGCTACCCATGTGTTTTTATTTCTTTAGAGCTGTTGTAATCTGGAGTTACAAGTTTTACAGCTCTTAAAACACACGCACATACACACCTAGAAACAAGACAAGCTTACTATGGAAACAAGCACACATACACACATAGACATAAAAGAAGCATAGTGTGGCCACATTATTTTAACAGACAGACAAATAAAACTTTTTAGGGACTTGTGTCAGCTGACCAACTTAAAAATCCTGGTGTAGGCAGCAGAAGCCAGGGAAGCACACAGGTGGTCCCATTAAGGACGAGATTAGCAGACGCTGCAAAAGAGAACAAAAATATAAGGATGGAACACCTACATGGTTTTAGAGTAGAAGGATAGGGAAAAACAGATCCATTGTAGAGAGAATCCCAGAGTGAGACAAACATCAAACAGCTAGAGAAGCATGGGGGGGATGGGAGCGGGAGCACAGAAACCATGGGCGTATGGTGGCTTTTTCATTTTACATTAGGTATTAAGGGAGGTACGGTGTCAGATAACCCTAATTTAAAAGAATTTTCTGTAAAAAGCAGCCCAAGGGCATTTGAGGATCCGGTTTCAAATTGCAGGCACCCATATTACAAGTCTATGCTGAGACTTGAAACTCAAACCCTTAGTACAATACATCCACCATGATAAGACTTTTGAGTCGAAAAGAGAGAGGTATGGGAAATCTTTGGAAGTACGTCTCCTATCCGAAGGAGGCCCATGAGGGAAAGAACTGCCTAACCCCTTCTGGTGGGGTCAGGTGCCTGGCACGGGCCCACCACTTCAACAGAAAACCCGAGAAACGTATAGGCCCTGGGCCATAATGGCAGTGACTTGAAAAGGGGGAACTCACAACAACACGGGGCTAGCTACAGAGTGAGAACCTGTCTCAATATACATCATTTTTTTCAATAACGTTCAGATAACTAGAAACACTGTCATCCACTGACATGCTGAGTTTAGAAAAGCAGTAATTATTTCTTTAAGGCAGTTCAGGGTCCTACAAAAAAAGTCATTATAACAGCATTGAAAAAATTTTAAAATCTAATATTTAACAACTCTCAAAAAAAATGTACAAATCTGTTGTTCTCAAAATGTTTTGAAAAATCCCCACCATTTGCTTTTCTCCCTGTGACTCACAGGTATGCATAGTTCTTCTAAAGTATAATTGGAGCACATGTCCATCTCATAGATCTTCTAGAGTATAATCGGCACACGTGCCCATCTCATAGATTTTCTAAAGTATAAGCGGAGCCTATGTTAGTCTCTGTAGGTTCCCTTTCGTGTAACATTATTTAACCAAATGCTGTCTATTTCTCATAGCATTTTCATGTTGATCCTTTTAGGATGTCACTGGAGGATATCATTTTAATATACCACAGTTGCCTTCTATGATCTGTAATGTCAGAAGAATCTTACCTTTCCTCCAGCATTTTACTATCATAAAATAAACATTCTATGTGTCATTTTCTTTGTTTTTTATTAAACATTTTTTTCTTCAGGAAAAATTCTATCCCTTGGTCAGGGTTGGAAATATTTATGATTCTTTCAATAAAGCACTATTTTGCCCTTCAGAAAAACTGAATCAATTTATATTTTTTTCATTAATGCATGAGCGTGTCTTCTCTCCCAGGGCCTTGCAAGCATGGATTTTCATAACTGTTTGAAAGTTTTTTGTATTTTTTTTTTTTAGGTATAAAATGAAACTTCATAGCAGGTTTAGTTTGCAGTTGTTTTAGTCACAAGATTGGCTTTATATTTTTAAAGTCCTTGCTTACTGTTGGTGCTTTCTTAGTGAACTATCTTTCCATCTTTTGTTTAATGTACAACTGGGAGCCAGCAAAATGGCTTGGAAAATAAAGGCGCTTGCTGCCAAGTCTGTTCAACCTGAGTTTGATCCCCAGAATCCACCTGGTGGATGGAGAAAACCAACTACAGAAAGTTGTCCTCTGACCTCCACATATATGTCATGATGTGAGAGACACCCACACACCCACACTAAATAAATGTAAAAAAAAGTATAAACTTGTGTTTTTAATAGCTTCTATATAGTCTTTATATTTTTTACCTATTCAACTTTTGCCTCTGTGCAAACATTTTCTCCACCTTCTGAATTTTTAAGTCTTAGCTTATTAGTATTCTTTCTATCATAGCTGAAATTATCTAAATAATTGCAATATTAATCTTAAAGATTTATTCTATTATTTTAATTATTTCTATGTGTGTGCACCTGTGTGCAATTATTTGCACAAGAGGTGTCCTCAGAGGCCATAGGACTTGAATTCCCTGAAGTTACAGATGATTGTCAACTGACTGATTTGGGTCCTGAGAACTAAATTCAGATCTGCAAGAGTTACATGCGTACTTAAACACTGAACCATCTCTCCAGCTCCAAAATGATCTTAATGTGTGCAGGAGCCTGCAAAGTCAGAAGAAGGTTTTGGACTCCCTGGACCAGAGTCATAAGCAGTTGTGAGCTGCCATGTGGACACTAGGAATGGAAGCCAGGTCCTCTGCAACAGTAAAGAAGTGCTCTTAACCACTGAGCCATCTTCCTAACTTCCTAAATCTATCTTTTAAATCTTCCTTTCCAGGGCTGGAGGGATGACTCAAAGGGAAAGAGCACTGGCTGCTCTTCCACAGGTCCTGAGTTCAATTCTACTAACCACACTCAGAGATGATGGCTCACATCCATCTGTAGTGAAATCTGATGCTCTCTTCTCTCATATAGGCATACATGTGGGCAGAATACTGCAAATATAATAAATGAATAAAAGCTTAATTTTTTTTCTATCCATAGTCAAAAGGTGATTTCCCAGTCTGTTAGTCTTTCCTATGTGGGTGCATACCTTGTGGGTTTTGTTTTGTTTTCTAAGGCATTTAATTCTTAATCTGTAGAAGTTAGCTCAATTTGGGAAATAACCAGGCTAGCTTAAAGATAAACAATTATATTTTTACTTATTATAAGGGGAAACTCAAGCCACAAGAATGGAAAGTCCAAGTTCCGCTGTGTCCCATGAGAATCACCCAGAGAGAGCAAGCACCTGGTCTGTCCCAGTTTTTCTCCTGGGATCCAGGAAGCCACGCCTTAACTAGGTTCCACTTTCTGAAGATGATTGGTTAACAAAGCTTCCCCCATCACCTTCCTCTTTTGTCTAAACAAGATCGATCCAAACCCAATACAACTATATATAATAGGAACAGATACCAAGTATAAAATTACAAACAACATAGGCAATATTAAGCAAGGAACACATGACAAATGTTTTAATAAACATTCTATTTCAAGGAGTCTAAATCTTGCATTGGAAATAAGCTTGGCTAAATCATGAGGAAGATAACTATGACTATCTAATCTTCAACCTCATCAAAGTCCTGAGAAGGGAAATAATATTACTTGAACAGGCAAGAAATGCAATCAAGCAGCTTTCAAAGTGAGCAATATATGACGGAGACAATTGGCTACCTGAGCAATTACCCAAAGTCTCATTTGCAAAGTTGAATCAACCAACTTTGGCTAAGGCCTTATGTAGCTGACAGACCATTTTCAGAGGCAGGAAATTTTTTTAAAGCTATCTTACCCTGTCTTGGCAAGATTTGACAGTCTTTTTTCTTGTGGCCTGCTTATCCATTCCAGATACCATGTGCTTTGTCAGTGTCCTGTTGTGTATCTGTAATCCTTTTCTTTCCTAGAGAGCTTTTAAAATAGTTAAGCAGTTTGGTTTCAGTTGCCCTGGGTGCTGGCTTTGCCTCTCTCCACTTTTCAAAATGGTTGAGTCACTATTACCAAAATCTCAGGGACTATCAGGTAGGAACAGCACTCACTATTTTAACTCTGAGAAGGAGTATGTAGCACGTAAACCCTTTTTACATGCAGAGCACTGCACAATCTGGAAATATCTCTGTGTATGGTGGCAAGATTTGGCCATGCTCTCCTGCCTGTGCACTCCTAGTCTTGAGCTGTGGGTGTGGTCTCAGCCACTTTCCTCCTGACCCTGAGTGGGCACACAAGCACTTAGGCCAAACATTATTCAAGTGCTTGGCCTCCTGAAAGAGCCAGTGGTTTGTGCTGCCATTTTGAAACCGCACTTTTTTTTTCTTTTGCTACTACTGTTGAATCAGAAAGACCACTCTTAAAAGAGCTGCAGCATGCCACCAGCAAAATGTTGGCTAGCAAGAAGCCACATTTAACTCTGTTGTTTTGTGTCTAAAATTACTTTTTAAGCTTTCTCAGGTTTTATGTGAATATAGTTAACCACACTGGCATGCAAATTTGTTGTAGGAGGCCGCTTGTTTGTCCTGGCTGCCCAGAACCAAAATAACCACACAGAAACTGTATTAATTAAATCACTGCTTGGCCCATTAGCTCTAGCTTCTTATTGCCAGTTACATTATAATTTAACCAACTTCTAGTAATCTTACCAGGTAAAGTTGCATCTGGCTCCAGCAGGGCTACATGGCTTCTCTTGTCTCTATCTTTTCCCCCAGCCTTCAATTTAGTTTTACCCGCCTGTCTCTATTCTGCCCTGCACAAGCCCAAGACAGATTTTATTAACCAATGATATTCACACCATATGGAGGGGAAATCCCACATTAGTTATCTATAGTAGTCAAGCTTGTGATCATATTAGTTAGGTTTTCTAGATGTACAGAGATGGCTAGGTATTCCTCAAACCTTTCAAAGACTACAGAATGTGGCATTTAAAATGTTTTAAGAACTTATGACTTTTCATGACAAGGAGACACATCTGCTCCTGGCAGCACCAATCTACTTCAAAAGGATGATGGGCATCGAAGAGGCTCCTTATGGAGTTTGCTAGCCATCTGGGCAAGAAACTGCTCTTGTCTGCACTGCTTAGTGTTATTCTGTATAAACTGGACATGCAGGATCCACAGAAAAATGACTGTTGAACTTGTCTAAAGAAGGTGAGACAGTCCTTGAGGGTTCCTGTTTCATAAAAAAGTCCTCAAGACATTCTGAAGGACACAGAAGAAAGTGACTGACAAACTGCCAATAAAGGTGGAACTGTCTTTGAAATTTCCTGCTTCATGGAAAAGCCTGCTGGATACTATGGGCCCGTGGGCTGAAGATGCATGCCCCAATGTTACACAAGAACTTTGTTGACTGTCCAGGCAGTAAGATTTCTCTGTCAATTCTAGAGTTTTGGAAGTTGCTTATAATGTACTTCCTGTTAACTTAGGTAATATAATATCCTTATGGGGCCTTTGATGGAGTTGAAAAATAGATAGTTATAATTATAGTTTTCCTTAGTTTCCTTAGTAAAGTAGATATTAATATTGTAACTTTAATTCCTGCTTGATAACTGTTTTGTTATATGTAATCTTGCTATATTAAATTTAAAACTTTCCTTTTTATTTAAACAGAAAAGAGAAAGTGATGTGGAATTTCCCTCTGTGTGCTATGAATATCACTGGTTAATAAAGAAGCTGCTTGAGCCAATTGCTCATGCCCAAGGAGACCGGAAAAGGACATCAGGTCCTTTGGGACTGGAACTGCAGACAATAATGAGCTCATATGTGGGGGCTGGGACTTGAACCCCAGTCTTCAGGAAAGACAGCCAGTGTTTTAAGCACTAAGTCATCTCACCAGCCCCTTCATTTACCTTCTTATATTTTAATTCTGCAAGTTCTTAATTCTGTTTGACATATTTCTCAGAAACATCTTCCCTGAGTTTTAAAACCCAGTTAAACACATCACACCCTCTACTTCTCCTTTAAGACGTGTTTTGCTCCATTATATGACCCGTCTAATGCCTTTCTCCCATGGTAGACAATGAGTTACTTAGGAAGCAGACTTATCCTGTCATTTGCCACATCCTTGGTGCTGGATGCCATGCCATGGACATGGTGATAGTGCTTGAGTGAATGAATGATATTCGGACCATTTCAAATTTGTTTGATTTTCAGTCTTTCTCATGTGTTTTAGATTGTGTTATTTTGGGCAGTTGAGATGCCTCAGGGTGCTTTTGGCCAAGCCTGACACACCAAGCTCACTTTAAGCTCTGTCAATTGTCCTCTGGTCTCTCATGTTTGCTGTGGAACACGCTCACACAAGACAAATAATACCTAAGTGTAATAGAATTTTATTGTGTCTTGTATTTTATTCCTCACCTTTGTTTGTTTTAATAAATTTAATCAGTTTTTGTCATTTCCTTTCCCTTACATATTTAGTGACCATTAAATATCAATTTTATCACTTTTCAATTTAGAAATGTATTCACATTTCATTGGCATGCTTCATTTAACTTTTTCCTCTCAGTCTGTCCTCTCTGTCTTTCTGTGTGTCTCATCAGGATGTGCTTGGCTTGCAGCCATACTAATCTGGGAGGTGAATCAAGATCCACACTACCTGTTCAAGGGAAGCAGGGCAGCAAGAACATTGAAAGTGAAAACTCAGCTTCTAAAGTATATATGAATCACTTAAAGTTTTCAAATGCAAATTTCAGGGAATCCTTTTATAGACATAGTACAGCTCTCATCACATATAGGATAAGAGAGTTTCTTCTGGAGCTAAATATGAGTTATCACAGTCCAGAAACACAGATTTAGATTTCTCAAAATACTGTGTTCCAATGTGACAACAGTTTATGAAGTTTTTGGAGTTACAGAACGAAGAAAATTGTAAATCAAGTGACTTTAAAAATACAATGGGCATACCTCTTTAATACCAGCACTTGGGAGGCAGAGGCAGGCTGAACTCTGTGAGTTCAAGGCCAGCCTGGTCTACAAGAGCTAGTTCCAGGACAGGCATCAAAGCTATGCAGGGAAACCCTGTCTCAACACCCCCTTTCTCTTCCTCTCTTTCTTTTTTGGGGGTATGGTCTTACTTTGTAGGGCTGGACGTCCTGGAGCTCATTATGTAGACCAGGCTATCCTGGAACTCATAGAGATCCAGGTTCCTCTGCCTCCTTAGTCTGGGATAAAGTCTGTACCTTCAGACCTGGCCGATTATTGTCATTATATCACTAAATTGAAGTAGCTCTTAAAAGAGAAATATAACTACAATAACTGGATGAAAAATTAGGTCACTGCCTGGTTTAAAACAAGACTCATTCTTATTGAAGCTTCTTTATGCAAATGCATTTGAGTCACTGACAGACTGTTAGATTTAAGAAAACAGTTTTTAAGTAGGATAGAGAATTAATTTACTTTAATTGAGGCTTATCACTGACTCACGAAGGCAGAAAAGATTTCCCAAAAATCTTCTGTGAAGTAAAGATTTTGTAAGGTGATTTCTTGCTGTTTCTAGCTAGAGTGTCCAAATGTCATGAACATTTGACTTGAGTCTGCAAAGGTGTTGTTGATTCCTTCAAAGAGGCATAGCACAGGCAGTTGAACTGTGAGAGACACACAGCTTGAGCAGTTGGTACCTATTCAAAGTTACTGACTTGCCCTCGATACATGTAATTAAAAGACACTGGAAAATGTCAAACTTAGTTACATTCATTGCAAATTAGTTTCCCTGAGGATGGGACTCTAACATGAAATACAGTGTGCAGGAAGTTTATCAGGAAGTGACTTTAAGGTAGATACCAGTGGAAAGGAGACACAGAAGTTGAATTAGGCAAAAAAAAGCCATTGCAATGCTGGTGCAAGAGCAGCCTCATTGAATCCCTAGGTGTAATGGATTAATTAAAAATGCTACAGGATCCAAAAGAGATGGGAATGTAATGATCTGTTCTGTCTATTTAAGACACAAGCCATGCCCACTCCCTCCCCTGTCCACTGAGGAAGGCAAATATTCCTTCCTGCTTGCAGCCTGAGTCTGTTCTTTTCTGTCTCCCTCTCGAAGAGGAAGCGTCTGCCTCTCCCTTCTCCCTCCCCCTCTTCCCCTCTCTCCGCTTCTCTCCTTCTCCCTTTTCCCTTCCAAAACCCACTAAATAAATATCCAACCTCACTCTGCATGGCATGCCTATCCATGTCTCTGTCTCTCGCCCACTGTCACATGTCTCACTGCCCAGGACCAGCCACCTTTGGAGACCTGTGGCATGGTCTCAGCCACTAAGGATCCTGCAGCACTTTTAATTAATCTGTTACACTAGGGAACTCACAGGCAAAAATGGCTCATCAGGGATGTACAAGAAATATTGAGAATTTATGTTACTTTTTTTGAGACAGAGTTTTTCTGTGGTGTAATCCTGGCTGTCCTGGAACTCACTCTGTAGACCCAGCTGGCCTCAAACTCCCTGAGATCAACCTGCCTCTGCCTCACAAGTGCTGGAATTAAAGGTGTGTGTCACCACCCTATGAGACTTTATGTTAGTTTTTTCATTTCAATATTGCTTGTTTGTTTCCTTATTGAGACAAGATCTAACCATAAAATCCCAGGCTGGATACACAACTGACAATCTTCCTGCCTTAGCCTCCCTTATGCTGAGATTTCAGCTGTGCTATCCCAGAGCTGCCTTAGGAAAGCCAAGTCCTTGAGCAAAGTGGTTTGTTCATTTGAGGCAATCCCTAACTGAGCAGAATCACTTCCTGCAGTTGAGGCCAGACATCCTCCATAAAGGGCCTCTGCATGGTGCCTCCATCACTGGCTAAGTGCTTCAAATGAAATGAAAACTTTTGGCTGATTACAGCACATCCATTTGGTTCCTGAGGAATGTCTTTTACTCTTCAGTTGACAATGAGGATGACCGATTTCAAGAGCTATGGAAAAGGGACTCAATAAAATGCCAGGCTGCCTGGAGTTTTAGAATGGGTTCCCCCCACCCAGATGTTTTTAATGCTGTACAGTGATTATAACTTAATTGCTGCCATCAGCAAATAATAGAATTTCAGCATTAAAAATCCATTTAGGAACTTGCGTTCTTTTCTTCCTTTAGTTTAAATTAAAAACTTTTATTTCATTTTTTAATTGTTTTTCCATTCTCTCAACTCCTCTTAGATCCTTCCCACCTCTGCAATTTTATGTCCTCCTCTCTCAAAAAGAAAAAATAAAAAAACACAAAAAATCAAAATCAAAATAAACAAGCAAAAGATCAATTAGGTGGGTGAGGAGGGAGTCAAAAGGAATCAAGTTTATGTCAGAAAATAAATTCTCATGACAATGGAGGCTTCTAACCTCCAGCAAAAGACACACCCAAGAAGAAGTGAGTTCTCTCCTTCTACCATATTGGTTCTGGGTATTGGATCTGGCATCAGGCATGGCAACTGGTACATTTATTGACTGAGCTCTCTTGCTCATCCTGTTTCATTTTTTAATTTCATAAGTCAATTTAAATTCTTGATGATTAGAACCCAGTGGTGTACACCTTTAAATGCAGTACTCAGGAGGCAGAGGCAAGTGGATCTCTGAGTTTGAGGTCAGCCTGATCTATATATATAGTGCTTCAGGCTAGTTAGAACTACTTAGAGAGACCCTGTCTCAAAAAGTAGATAAATAAGTAAAACAAAATAAATTTTTAATGAAGACAGAATGTGCTTAAATCCTGTTAAACTTCCTTTTATTTGCACTGATAATGTCTTCCCTGCTATTCATATATTTAAAGAAACAATTATCTACAAAGACCAAAGAGAAAGACAATTAACTTATAGACCCCCAGATTGTACAGCAGGTGCAATTGGCCTTCAATTTTCCAGAATCCTTTCTCTTTCTTCTATTAAAAGCATCCTGAATTTTCTTTGGAAAAAAAACAATAAAAACTGAGATAACGATCACCTCTATCTAAGTGTGGAACAAATGATCTGGCTTAGCTCTCAGTGTATTGGGAATTTATTCTTGATTGCAACAATGACCTAGACTTTTCCAATCAGAAGGACTCTGGGGGCTTTACTGAGCAGCTTGTTCCCAAGTGTCCCACCTTGATGTACTCAAAGAGGGAGAAGAGAAAAATGTAGAGCTCAATAAAAATCAATTAAAATGTACGTAGGCTTGGGAGAGAGAAAAAAAGAGTAAAGAGTCAGTAAATGCAATATAAAAGAGTACAAACAGTCATAGGTTAAAGGAGTAAAGATAATAATATAAATATTAAACTTGTAGAAAGGGTAATAGAGTAAGAAAAATAAGCCACATAAAGATTGAATATACACAGACAGTCTGTATTATGTATATCATTGTGTTTTCTTTGAATTTTTTGCCTGTGAAGGAGCTAAGTACAGAGAGACATTTCATTGTATGGCTGCTAAGCTAAACCAACATATATATTAAAGGTATCTTGATTTCAAAATTTGGGTACAAGCATATGTTACTTTGAAAAAGAGGTTCTGCTTCTGTTTCCACCGAAGATGAGAACTGTGGAATCCTTCTTGACTAATTTGGTTTTATGGACCAAGACCCCCCAAAAGGCCACAGTGAATACCCCCAAAAATTACTTTGCCCAACAAACAGAGGAAGTAGTTTGGAGAGAACTATGCCTAAACTCTCAAATATTTTTTATGGATGTCTGTTTACATTTAAAGGAGAATATGCTATAGAGATTTGCATTGGTATGGATCTTGGTTTATTGATACAAATTTAAGGTCAATTTTGTTATACTGTGTGTATATATTTCTGATCTTGATAAGGTATTGTGATTGTGCAGCTCATTTAAAAATGTAATGTATAATATAGGTTAAAAGATAGTCATGTATAATAGTCAAGCTTGTAGTCATGTTAGTTATGTTTTCTAGATATATAGAAATATATTTTAGTTAGATAATCGTCAACCCTTTCAAGACCTATGGAATATGGCATTTAAAATGTTCTAAGAACTTAGGACATTTCATGACAATGAGACACATCTTCCCCTTGCAGATGGGCATCAAAGAGGTTCCTTATGGAGTTTGTCAGCCAGTTGGGCAAGAAACTGCTCTTGCCTGGACTACTTGATGTTATGCTATATGTACTGGACATTTAGGACCCACAGAGAAATGACTGCTGAACTTGCATAAAGGTGAGACCATCCTTTGAGTTCCTGCTTCATGAAAGAATCTGTCAGACATTCACAGGACACAGAAGAAAACAACTGATGGACTTGCCATTACAAAGCAGAACAAATTTCAAATTTCCTGCTTCATGGAAAAGTCTGCTGGATACTGTGGGTCTGTAGGCTGAAGATGGGTGCCCCAATGTTACAGATGAACTTTGGGTGACTGTCCAGGCAGCGAGATGTCTCTGCCATTTCTAGAGTTTTGGAAGTTGCTTACAATGCATTTCCTGTTTACTTAGGTAATATAGTATCTTTCTGGGGTCTTTGATGAAGTTGAACAATAGATAGTTATAATTATAGTTTTCCTTAATTATGTTAAAAGATAAAGTAGATATAAATGTAGTTTTCCTTAGTTATGATAAAAAATAAAGTAGATATAAATATTGTATAACTGTTATATGTAATTTTACTATGTTAAAGATGAAACTTTACTTTTTGTTTACACAGAAAAGGGAAGGTAACATGGGATTTCCCTCTGTATGTTGTGAATACCATCTGTTAATAAAGAATAGGTAGGTCTTGGGCCTTGCAGGTCAGAATAGAGGTAGGCGGGGAAAACTAAACTGAATGCCCAGTGAGAGAGGGCAGAGTTAGAGAGAAGCTATGGACCCCCCCCCAGAGACAGACACGCTGGAACCCTGCCAGTAAGCCATGGATCTTGTGGTAAAATAACATAATAGAAATGGATTAATTTAAGATATAAGCTAAAAAAGATGCTTAAACTATTGGCCAAACAGTATTGCAAATAATGTTGTTTCTGAGTGGTTATTCCAGGGCTGAGCAGCCAGGAACAAACAAGTGGCCTCCTACTAAAATTTATCACTGGATATTCTGGTCTAAAATATGTCTGAAGCTGATAGTACCTGTCATTCATCATGTAAAGCTCAAAAATAAAGAAAACACCACTGAACAACCAAGAAAATCAAGGTTTAGAGTAGTAGTTCTCAACCTTCTCAAGACTATGAAACTTTAATGCAGTTCCTCATGCTGTGGTTACTCCTAACTATAAGGTTATCTTTATTGCTACTTCGTAACTGTGATTTTGCTACTTTTATGAACTGTAGTGTAAATATCTGCCTTTTCTGATATCTTAGGTGACCCCTGTGAAAAGGTCGTTCGACCACCAAAGAAGTCAGGATCCACAGGTTGAGAACTGGTGGTCTAGAAAATGTCATTTTATCACCTGGATCCAGCAGTACCTGAAGGAGGCTAACCTGGACCATATTGTAATAGGAGTCAATAGATTCTATTTTTTTACATAAACTAGTATAATTTATATGTTGTATTTTATAAATTGTATTTTATATTACTGCAAAAGCTTTAACAAATGAAATTACTGTTTTCAATGTGATTAATTGTGCATGCACAGCTTTTAAATGCCCTGGGTGTTGTAACATGTTGGGAAGAGTGGCTGTCAGATAGTTGACTGTGGGAAATGAAGCCACCACCACCAAGCAGAGATGCTGATAAGGAAGTCTATGGCTGAGCCTAACACATCAGCACTAGAAAGGTTCATGGTGCTTCATAGCTGAGTGCTCCAAAAGGTGGAAACAGCTACTGACAGACCAGCTGTGTTCCTCGTCCTTACAATAGAGACAGAGAAGCTACCAGAGGAAGGGAAGGTCGTAGGTGAATGCAGATAGTTTGACATACTGTATAAACACATCTCAGAGCCGCAACTGAGAATCATAGAGTCGTGATTTGACAACTGAGTCCCTAATAATGCTATTTTGAGAGGTCCTGGAAACTTTGGGCACTGTATGGGGTCAACCACTGTTCTTGGGTCCTTAGGGGTGTATCCCTGGCTTCCTGCTTTCTGCTCCCTTATCCACTGTGATGTGAACTGAAGTACTCTGCAATGCCTTTCCCACCATGAATGTCCTAACCCTCTGAAACGATGGACAAAGTAAGTCCTTCCTCCCTTAAGTTGCTTCTATCAAGCTTTTGGTCTCATTGATACCAAAGTAACTATTATATGTGTCTGGGGTGGGGGGGAGAAGTGATCAATCCAGCATTGATTTGCTAGTTTATAACTACAAGAGGCCCTAAGGATTCATAATATTTGACAAAGAAATAATGAGACAATTGGCTAGAACTTCTGGCTCACCCCCCCGCCCCCACTTTCTTGATTTCACTTTCTGTCCATTTGCTGGTGCCAATTCCAGGTGCCTTAGTCAGGGTTTCTATTGCTGCAGTGACACACCATGACCAAAAAGAAAGTTGGGGAGCAAAGGGTTTATTTGGCTTTTACTTTCATATTGCTGCTCACCACTGAAGGAAGTCAGGACAGGAACTCAAACACAGCAGGATCCTGGAGGCAGGAGCTGATGCAGAGGCCATGGAGGGATGCTGTTTACTGTCTTGTTGCCCATGGCTTGCTCAGCCTGCTTTCTTATAGATCCCAGGACTACCAGCCCAGGAGTGTCACCACCTACAATAAGCTGGACCCTCCCCCACTGATCACTAATTGAGAAAATGCCTTACAGTTTAATCTCATGGAGGCATCTCCTCTGCTGAGGCTCTTTCCTCTCTGATGACTCTAGCTCATGCCAAGTTGATACACAAAAACAGCACTGTACAAGACATTGATTTGTTTTTCAGAAAAAATAATCAGATAATAGGAACGTATGTTTCCTGATTGTTGACCTTTACTGTGTGTCATGGGAAGTTGATTTTGAAATCCAGAAACTGACAGAAAAGTATAAACCCAGAGAGCATTCACATACGAATATTTTATACATGATATTAGGCAGCCTCCTGATTTTCAAACGAGTGTTATTTTCAGTCTGGGACTGTGCCTGAGAGGCAGGAACTGTCATGAGATGTCCCTTTCCTTTACACTTCCATAAAATATATTTAGCAGCTCATATTGAAAGATGCCAGCTTTAATTATGTCTAATACTGAAGAAGAATGTTGGTGTAGGAGGTCCTTCTGTCTATGTGTTGCTTTCATTGGTTAAATAAAGAAACTGCCTTGGCCTTTTGATAGGGCAGAACTTAGGGAGGTGGAGAAGACAGAACTGAATTCTGAGTAAAAGAAAGCAGAGAGAGCTGCCATAGAGCTGCCAGGTCAGACATGCTGAATCTTTCCCAGTAAGCCATGACCTCATGGTGGCATACAGAAACTAGAAATAGGCTAAGTCAAGATGTGAGAGTTAGCCAATAAGAGGCTAGAGATAATGGGCAAGGCAGTGATTTAATTAATACAATTTCTGTGTGATTATTTCGGGTGTAAGCTAGCTGGCCAGGCCAAAACAAAGGGACCCTCTCTCCCAACAGATGGCGCCCAACATGGGGCACCAAGTGAGGGTGGAAATGATCGGATGCTTAACAAAAAAGGAATCTCATACTCGCTTGTAACTAAGAAAACAGATAGGTGTTTATTAAGGAGTAGACTTACAAGGTCAGGATGTTCTGCTTGAATGATGGATGAAGATCAGATCCAAAACAAAGCAAACAGCCAAAACGGGGCCCAAAGGCAAGCAGAGAGAGGAAAGAAGGGGCCAGATGCATTTCTGCATCCAGGTAAATAGTCCATGAGGCTACACCTCAGTAGGTAGATAGGTATTAGCTGTAACCTTCCCACGGCAGAATGTTCCCAATGAGTTTCTGTTACAGCACTGTTCACCTTACAAGCAATGATGATTGAGGATTTTTAGCACATTTCCTAAAATAAAAACATTTTTCTCTAAATGATCAAAAAATGTGTCAGCTAGTCTTGATGATGTGATGAGCTTTGGCAAAGGCTGTTCAGAGGAATTCAAGCACCAGGTTGCATGTGTCAGAACCAATTTTTGTTGCTTCCTAGCTGTGATGGTTTGAAGGAGAATGGCCCCTATAGGCTCGTGTATTTGAATGTTGGTCCTCCGCTGATAGAACTATTTGGGAAGAATGAGGAGGTGTGGCCATGTTGGAGGAGGTCTGTCATGGGGGTTGATGAACTCTGAGGTTTCAAAAGCCTACTCTATTTCCCAATGTTTCTCTCTGCCTCCTATAATCTCTCTCAGTTACTGCTTCAGCTCCTGAATGCCTGTCTGTTGCCATGCTCCCCACTGTGACAGTCATGGACTCTAACCCTCTTGAACCCTGAACCCCAAATTAGTTGATTTCTTTTATAAGTTTCTTTGGTCATGGTGTTTTGACATGGCAATAATTAAAACACTATCTATCCAAACTTCTCCTTAATTACTAAAGTTTCTCATCTTTAAAATGGGGAAATGAAAAATGAGTTATGACCACAAACAGAATTTGAAAATGATAGGACTCTGGTGGTTAATTTGGGTTGTCAACTTTGACATGCCTGGTAAAGGAAGCCTCAATTGAAGAATTCTCTCTACCAGATTGGCCTTTTGGGCATGTCTGTGGGCTGTTTTCTTGATTGTTAATTGATATAAGAAAGTCTAGTCCACTGGGTGGTATTGTAGGGTCTGGGAATGCAAAGAGGTGAGAGGGGCAGGCCAGGGCACTGGCAGCACTGGGACACCACCAAAGGGGGAAGTGAAAGTAAGGGAAGGGAAGCAGATTAATGGCCTGGAGGAAATCTGGATCCTTCCAAGGCACACAAGCTAAAGGCCCAGCTAAGGGCTGAGGGAGGAATAGAACCTTTAAGAGACAGAGCTTATGGAAAGTCATTGCAGGGTATGGTCTCAGAGGGGGTGCTGAGACTCTTGTCTTGTGGATATGGTCTCAGAAGGGAAGCTGAAACCCTTGTCTCTTCTATCTTGCACTTATTGGCCCTGAGGAACCGGTTTGCTCCACCACACACTTAAGATAGATGTGCTGCTCAGCACAAGCCAAAGTAACAAGATCAGCTGATTGTGGACTGGATGGAACCTCCAAAGCTAGGAGACAAAAAAAAAAAAACCTTTTCCATTCATAAGACAACTGGTCTCAGGCATTTGTTATAGTAACCAGAGATGACTGGCCTAGGATTGAACCTGTAAAGACATTGAGAGAGAAGAAAATAAAGTAGAAAGGTGGATAAAAAGAGGACTGCCTGGGTTCTTTCACTCACTACTAGACTCCGGGTAGACACCACTTAGAGTAAAGTCCAAAAGAATAAAGCTAATTCAGGATGTTCAAGTTGTGAAGCTGCAAGCCTCTTCCAGTTACTAACAAGGAAGAAGATCATTCCTTTCTCCAAGACATCAATTGTTACCTTGTACTCAATTTTTCTTACATAATCAGTCCCTCCCATCTGTGCAGATGAATAAAGAAGAGGGAGTACAGAACACATCAGTTACTGGAAGCAGCACCTGATTTCTAAGCAATGAAAACAGCTGACAGCACAGATAACTGTGAGGCTTGGCCTCTCTCTTCGGTATCACTTTGTGACCAGTTGAACTTTTCTTTAATCAGAATTGCTTTTGCTATTGGTAGGGAAATGATGAGGTTATTAGAGATACTTACATGAGCTTGAGTGAAGGGATTTCATACTCAAAATCAAATGCATCACAGAAAACCACCACCCCACCATGGGTGATGACTCCCCAAAGCTGCCTGACTCCTACCCCCACAACCCAGATTCTTTAATCCAATAAATATATTGTTGAAGTCAGGCATTGGTGGTGCACGCCCTTCACCCCAGCACTCAGGAGGCATGGGCAGGCAGATCTCTGTGAGTTAGAGGATAGCCTGGTCTACATAGTGAATTCCAGGATAGCCAGGACTCCTCAGAGAAACTCTGTCTCAGAAAAACAAAAACAACTACAGCAAAAAAAAAAAAAAATACCCACCAAATAAATTGTTTATACTGTTCAATATTTGGTGTGTTGTTTAAATGTATTATCTGCCTTAATCCATCTGATCCTTAAAACAAACCAACAAGTAGATCTTGCTTCTCCATTTCCTGGATTTGATGGATCTCAGAGGTAGGTGACCAAGCATCCAATAGTGCTTGAGCTATGGCTCTCAGTCCCCAGAACACTCAAGCCCCTGTCCTATGATCCCAGAAGAGCAAAGTCAGTGCTCATTCTCCTGAGATTTCCAGGAAGGCAGAACGACAGCAGCCTCCTCCAGAGGCTGGAGAACAGCCTGACCACAGCTCTGAGGCGGTGCCCAGAGGGTGGAGCAGAAGCTGAGTCTCTGCTTGAACAGATATTTATCGAGCCAGGTGGTGGGGGTGCACACCTTTAATCCCAGCACTTGGGAAGCAGAGGCAGATGGATCTCTGTGAGTTCGAGGCCACCCTGGTCTATCGAGTGAGTTCCAGGACAGCCAGGGCTATGTAGAGAAACCCTGTCTTGAAAAAAAAAAGATAAAAATGAAAATAAGAAATAAAAAGAGAGAGAAGAAAAGAAAAGAAGAAAGGTTTTTCAGCAATTTAAGTTTTTTGCACCATATTATATTATTAAAAAAGAGTAAAAATGTACAAACACAGTGTGTCAATTAGAAAAGTGAAAAAATACAGAATTTAATGAGAGCCTGTTCATCATTTATCCTAGCAATTGTTAAGCAGCTATTAAATAAAAGAGTCCACACGTTAAAAGATAATTATTACAAAGCTGTCAAATTATTTTCAAAACTGAAAAAGAGAAAAGGTGAAATGTTCAGATGCTAACAAGAAACACAATAAAATTGGCAATTTATCTGAATTATTTTATTCCTCCTACACATACTTAATTAGGAAAATATGTAGCTGGCTTCAGCACAGTAGTATTTAATCAAGGTTGTGGTTTCACCACGTTGGTCAAAGTTTAAGAGGGATGGGCTGAATGCATAAAAACAAGGACTTTGCACTTTGACATCCTGGCTGGGAATTAGCTCCACGAGCTTCTTCCAATGTGAGATTCCTCATTCCTCATGAATCACACACAGGCTGAGAGAGTGCTTCCTGCTCCAGGATATTTGACCAACAGAGGTATTGGACCAAAGGGGCCTTGCACACACAAAACTTTCAGCAAAAATTAGTTATTTTATCACTATGAAAGGACACACACACACACACACACACACACACACACACACACACATATATATATATACACACACACTGGCCATCCAAGAACTCACTATGAACACCACATTGGCTTCGAACACACAGAAATCCACTTGCCTCTGCCTGCGTAGAGCTGGGATTAGACGCATGTGACACCATGCCTGGAAAATATCTGTATATCTTGGATTATGTGGATGAGATATTTAATGTTTTTTTTTCCCTCTTTCCATTTCTACGTCTGGCCTCTGTCTTTGCTGAGGTGCAAACCATCCTTAAACATTAAACCCTCTCCGCAAAAGAGGCTTGGAGAACAGCAGACTTCAACACTGGCACAGCCGACCATGTTCTACTCCGCAAGGCATGCAGGGACGGGGGACTCAGCTGGCACAGACCTGCTCTAACACTGTTTTCTGTCTAGCTCATCTCGCCAGGCCCTGGTGCCCTACATCAGGAATCTCTCTGGTCCTGTTTCTGTGGTGAACTAATAACCTCTGTTAAAGAACTTGTTGTATAGGAAAGGGCAGGGCATTGAGGGCTGATGCCGCCAATGCAGGATGTCACCCAATGCTACCTCATCTTCATACTGTCTCCAGTCCTCCCAGGTCCCTGTGCCCTCCAAGTCTTATGCCTTTGGTGGTGCCAGTCTCTGTATTGTTTTCCACTCAGTTACTCCAACAGACTAGCTGGTTCTCATCTTGTAAAATATCTCATCTTTGTTCATTGTTATTTTTCTTCCAACTCCCTTTTTTCTTTACTTGTTGCCTTAATGTAATTTTAGAAAGGTAAGACAGTAATAAATGCTTAAGTTCAATTTTTCGTTTGACAACTGTTGGACCCTGGAGTCCAATTACTAAGGAGGAGTCGTCCCAAGAGACAATTCTCACACTGCAGTTGATGTAAAAGCATGAGGATTTTTATTAATTCTGTCGCAACAGGATCTTTCAGCATTTGAGAAGCCAGAAAGACCCCGAATAGTTGGTACAGGCTACTTTTAAAGCAAAAAGCCACAGAAACAAGGGGGGAGTCTGGGGGTTGTTCTTCAACTATTATGATTGACTTATTCAAAGGGCTATTAACAATAACTGGCTGGAGAGCAGTTGCCAGATCAGGTGAGGTGAGAGGAAACATTTGAGGGTTACTTTGCCCCTTTCCCAGGGACTGAGTCAAAACACCAGGAACTGAGCCAACATCTTAAGGGTTATCTTGCCCCAATTTCAACAACTGAGTTCTATCTGGAGAACATTTACAAGGACTCAGGAAGATGGAAAGTCCCCAACATTTCAATACGTGCATGTGTAGTCGTTAGGTCCTTGGTCCCCAGGGGAGGGGGAGCACTGCTGCTGAGAGGCCTCAGCTTAAAGTTCTACACAACTACTTTTGAGTGGTTGGTAAATTAGATAGATATTCTACAGACTTACTTCTGTGGGTTCCACAGTATTTTGCAATTGAGAAAGTATTAAAACTTCTATTTGTGTTTTATCTTATCCTTTAATTTAAAATTCAATGTTTTATTATACACACAGTATATTGGTATAGGAGTAAACAATAGATCCAGATAGGAGGATTCAAAAGTGCTACATCAATGGAGGTGGTCAGACTTCTGAGGGAAAAATCAAGAAATGGATTGAGTTTCATTTTCTACTGCAGGGAAAGACCTGAGCAACCCAAAAATCTATTCAACTTTAGCATCATGAATGGTCATCCTACTATCCTTGTAGTGAGGAAAATTGAGTACCTTTTTACAACTACTATTAGGATATTTCTCATCTTTTGGACTCCATATCTGTGGTCTCCTACATCTGATGTGCTAAGGAAAGAGTGGACTTGCAGATGGGTGAAGAAGGGGCAAAAACAACCTTCAGCCTCCTTAGCTAGTAGGCACTGTGGTGGTTTGAATGAAAATAGCCCCTACAGGCTCACTGGGAGAAGTACTATTAGGAGGTTTGGCCTTGTTGTCTTTGAACAAAAAATCATGTCTCCACATATTTTATAGTCACCAGGGGATAAAAAGAAAAAAAGTTTTAGGGTAAATATTTTTAGCCATTATTCTTTCCTGCCTCTATGGCAAGTTCATTTACAAATCATTTCATGTAATAATTTTAATTTGATCAGATGACCTCAGGGAAGACAACACTTCCAACTACAATGTTAAGAATAGCTTATCACATGTACTCACTCATAGGTGGTTTTTAAACATAAAGCAAAGAAAACCAGCCTACAAACCACAATCCCAGAGAATTTAGACAACAATAAGGACACTAAGAGAGACTTACATAGATCTAATTTACATGGGAAGCAGAAAAAGACAAGATCTCCTGAGTAAATTGGGAGCATGGGGACCTTGGGAGAGGGTGAAAGGGGGAAGGGAGAGGTAGGGAAGGGAGGAGAGAAAAATGTAGAGATCAATAAAAATCAATTAAATAAAAAAAAAAAAGAATAGCTAAGCCAGGTGGTGGTCCCAGCATTAGGGAGGCAGAAGCAGGCAGATTCTCTGAGTTCAAGTCCAGCCTGTCTACAGAACAAGTTCCAAGACAGTCATGAAAACACAGAGAAAACCCATCTTGAAACAAACAAACAAACAAACAACTTTTTCTGGTCCAGCTGGGTGTGATAGTACACACCTTTAAGCCCAGCACTTAGAACGCAGAGGCTGAGGGTTTCTATATGCTCTTTGCCAGCCAAGACTACACAGTGAAACCCTATCTCAAACAACAGGAAGAAAACTACTTAGTTTATTAATTTCTGGTTCACATTTCTTCCTGTCCCTTTACACCACTCTTTTTTGCTAGGTTTTTCAAATCATGGTTTCTCTGTGTCACCCTGGTTGGGATCAAAGGCATGTGCCACACACCCAGCACAAGAGTTTATCTTTAACTTGCCGTCATTATTACCAGTGATTGCTCAGCAGTGAGATGGCGTTTGAACCCTGCCAGAGCTGGCTTTACAGTTGGTCTGCTGAACCACCTAAGCCTCCTCCTAGAGTGAGAAGAAATGAGCTATAATGTTACGCCATCCAATTTCTTTCCTGGTCTGATTATATTCTGCCAGCACCCTCATAAAACTCAGTTGCAGCACTCACCATCACCAGTAACCATGACAATTATCTTTCCCAGTGCAAATTAACTAATTACAATTCCACCTTCATAAAGTCACCCTCTTGAGTTTGATTCGTGTGTGTCAGATCATCCCAGGGTAAAAAGATAAGATTCAGCTGCTCAACCTGCTGATCTCAGGACAAGGTCCTGAGCCCACACTCCAAGGTAGTCCAAGGACTTTTCTCGTTGGAGAACACAGAGAAAACAGCTGGCTGCATCCTCTCTGTTGTCTCATTAGCTACATCAAAGGCTAATGTTTCCAGCAGCTCATAATCAGAAAGCCTCTGAATTTCTCAGGAGGGTTTGCTTTCCATTAGTCTTGAACGTGTGCTGTCCAAACAGAGGCGAATCTCAAGTCAGACAGTGGAATTCTGAAGAAAAGCTCAAAACAGTGCTTTCAAAAGCTGCTGTGTCCTGCAGCACACACTTGACCAGGTGAAATAAGGATGCCCAGGGCTAGCACCTGGGTGTCTGCATTGTAAAAGCTTTTACAATCTGCAACCCGAACTGAGCAACAGGCATGTCATCTATAGATAGAGGGGAAGGTCTGCATCTCCTGCTAATGGGTGGTTGCCAGGAAAGAGGAGCAACAGAAGAGGATCCTGAGAGCTAAGAGTGGGCCAAAGTCAGTTATAGAGAAATAAGGAGGTGAATCTGCCTAGGTTGGCTGGGGGTTGAACTCGGACCTTCTAGGAGATAATTAATGTATCTTTGTTTGAGTGCTATGTGACATTAACTTCGCAAACTTATGTTAATCTGACTCCAAATCACAGAATCAATCAGTTACTTGGATATTGTTGCTTCATAATGAAAGACCTCCAGATCAGGGAGACTCTCACTAAAGTCTCAGGATAACACGACCCCCCAGGAACTCATGAGAGACCGTCCTTGCTGCAATCACAAGAGGTTTATTGACAGGACAGGAACCAGTGCACTGGGGCCGAAAATCATTTCCCACACAGGGGTAGAGTTTGACGACCCCGAGTAGCTGGGAAAGGGGGTATTTAAGGGAAGAAACCATAACCCAATAACCCAAAGGGAGTAGAGAGGGCGTCATTGAAAATTCTGAAAATACCAGTGATCATTGGAAAATTCCGAAAATACCAGTGGTAATCACAAGGGGGTAACTCCTGTTTCTCAAGATTATTCTCAAGATTATAATCTAACTTTATGGTCAACTAGTTCGTGGAACAGAGTCACTGAAATGGCTAACCTAGATTTTTGGTTCTTCTCTCCCTGCTAGATTTTTTTTTTTTTTTTGGCTCTACTCTTTCTGCTAGGGGGGTCTGAATTTATCTGGGTCTTTCAATGATTAGCTTAATGGAGACCTGAGTCTCAATAGTTTGCCCTGAGGCATACCTGGTTGCAGGAAAGACCACTAACTGAGATTACCCAGGCACCACCGAAGAACAGACCATCCAAAGGAAATTCCTAATATTCCAACCATTGTAGATAGGATTACCTGCCAGCATTCACCAGGACACTCCTCAACAAATGTCAGCCAATCAGGGGTCCCAAAAATTAGCAATCCCTCACCCCCACCTTTATTACTATAAAAACCCAATTCTAACAGTGCTCAGGGCTCTCTAATTATTCCAATATGTTGGACACATGGAGAAACCGAGTTTGCAAACTTGTATAAAATAAAGTCTCTTCTCTTTTACATATGGAACTGGGTCTCCTTGTTGGTTTTTGTGGGGCTTCACGTATCTGGGCATGACATTAGCTTCTGAAGCAATGGGTTTTATTGTGGAATTTTCATGCATATATACTATTATATTTGGTTCTAATTCATCCCCCTTTCCCACTGCACTCCCCCATCCCTCTGTCTTCCTCTTGCTGGCCCCCTAAACACCCCCACTTCATGCTTTCATGTCTCATATATTTAATTACCATCTCTCTCTTTTTTGCTCTTCCCTCCCTTAAGAAATCATCCGGGGGTTGGAGAGATGGCTTAGTGGGTAAGAGTACTGACTGCTCTTCCAGAGGTCCTGAGTTCAGTTCCTAGCAACCACAGGGTGGATCATAACCATTTAAGTGGGGTCTGATGCTCTCTTCTGACATAAAAGTATACATGCAGATAGAGCACTCATATGCACAAAATAGATAAATAAAAATTAAAAAAGAATTCTTCCTCCCAAGGCTATATAAATTGCTAGAGGGCCTATCTAGAAGGTCAAAGGCCTGAGTTTGACCTTCAGAACCACATAAACCCAGCACGGTGACAGAAGCCACTAATCTCTCAGAAGAAGGCAAATGGGTTAGAAGATTGTCACGCCCCGTCTGCCAGCAGAATGGACGCGGACACCAGGATTCTTCTCGATCACGCTTTATCAAGGCGCTTTTTTACAGCTGAAGACAGGAGACCCAGCTCACCAAGATCGGCGAGCTTATATAGTAAAATTCTCTCGCCTCTGAGGTGTCACTCAGCAATTGGTCAGCTCATGGCGCCAGATCGACAGGTTGTCAGGGATAGGCTAGATCTGACATCGCCTGTTCGGGAGAGGCGCATGCGCAAAGCACTTGTTTTGGAGCACAGAACGGCGGCCACCTCTGCGTGTGGTCGTCAGCAACAATGTTGCAGCCCGCAACAGAAGATCAAGATCATCCTTCACTACAGAATAAGTTAGAAGCCAGCCAGAGATATATAATACACTATCTCAAAAATAACACAACAGAAAGACTTGTTCCTCTCTTGTTCTGCTTTTACAATGCAAACACATACAAATATTTACAAATACATAATTCAAATCTATGTTCCATTTTAGAGAGAAAGCAAGTAGCATCCATCTTTCTGAAAATGATTTACTTCATTTACTATGAGATTTACAATTCTATCCACTTCCCCACAAATGCTATGATTTAATTTTTCTTTAAAGTAGTATAAAAACTTGGGTATATGACAGATGGTGGTGGTGCATGCCTTTAATCCCAGCACTTGAGAGGCACAAGCAGGCAGAACTCTGTGAGTACAAGGCCAGCCTAGTCTACAAGAGCTAGTTCCAGGACAGCTAGAACTGTGACTTAGAGAAACCCTGTCTCCAAAAACAAAAAAAAAAACTAACATAAAAACAACAAAAAACCAAAACCTGTGTGTATGTGCCACATATTCTTTGTCCATTCATTGGTTGATGGAATCCAAGTTGGTTCCATTTCTTAGCTATTGTAAGCTGTGCAGGAATGAATACAATGTCACACATCTCTGTGTTCTGCTGACTCTTGAGTCCTTCAGGCATACATCCAACAGAGGTATAGCTAGGTCATGTGATAGACCTGTCCTTAGTCATTTGGGAAACTCCCGTACTTAGCCCCATTTCCCCAGCTATAAAATGGGCATCAGTTTTTATATATGACATAGGTTCAAAAGACTTTGGTCTTTATGTTACATTGTGGTATTTCATTTTATTTTTTTCCATTCAAAAATTGACACTTCCTCCCATTCTCTTATTCCCCTCCTGCTCCACCACTAACCCTCCTCCCTCCCCCTCTATCCTTAAGAGAGGGCAGGGTACCCTGCTTTGTGGGAAGTCCAAGGCCCTCCCCCCTCCATCCAGGCCTAGGAAGGTGTGCATCCAAGTAAACTAGGATCCAGAAAAGCCAATACATGCAGAATAGACAGGTCCCAGTGCCGTTATCGATGGCTTCTCAGTCCGTCCCCATTGGTAGCCACATTCAGAGAGTCCGGTTTTATCACATGCTCTTTCAGACCCGGCCCAGCTGGATTTGGTGAGCTCCCATTAGATCAGACACACTGCCTCAGTGGGTGGACCAACCCCTCACGGTCCTGACTTTCTTGCTCATCTTCTCCCTTCTTCTGCTCTTCAACTAGACCTTGGGAGCTCAGTCCATTGCTCTGATGTGGATGTGGGTCTCTGTCTCTATCTCCATCCATCGGACGAAATTTCTATGGTGATAATCAAGATATTCATCAATGTGACTATGGGACAAGGCCAGTTCAGGCACCCTCTCCTCTGCTACCCAAGGACCTAGTAGGGGACATCCCCGTTGACACCTGGGATTCCATCTACAGCCAAGTCTCTTGCCAACCCTAAAATGGCTCCCTTAGTGTAGATATCTTCTTGTCCCTGCTCCAATATCTGCCCTTCCTCCATCTGCACCTTCCCACTCACCCAAGCTCTCCCCAGTCCTTCCCTTCTCCCTTCTCCTTCCCCCTCTCCCTTTTCCCAACCCAACTCCCATCCCAAACCCACCCCTGTGCTAGCAACTTTTGCCTGGCTATCTTGTTTGCTTCCAATTTGGATCTATATATGTTTTTCTTTGGGTTCATCTTGCTATTTGTATTCTCTAGGCTTGTGAACTATAGGCTTAATGTCCTTTGTTTATGGCTAGAGTCCACTAATGAGTGAGTACTTACCATATTCATCTTTTGGGTCTGGGTTATCTCACTAAGGATAGTGTTTTCTATTTCCATCCATTTGCATGCAAAAATCAAGATGACATTGTTTTTTATTGCTGAGTAATACTCCAATGTGTAGATGTGCCACACTTTCTTTATCCATCCTTCCATTGAGGGGCATCTAGGTTGTTTCCAGGTTCTGACTATTACAAATAATGCTGCTAAGAACATAGTTGAACAAATGCTTTTGTAGTATGCTTGAGCATCTCTTGGGTATACTCCCAAGAGTGGTATTGCTGGATCAGGAGGTAGGTTGATTCCCAATTTCCTGAGAAACCGCCACACCGATTTCCAAAGTGATTTTGGAGATCAGACCTTTGTCTGATGTGGGGTTGGTGAAGGTCTTCTCCCATTCAGTAGGTTGCCTTTTTGTCTTAATGACTGTGTCCTTTGCTTTACAGAAGCTCCTCACTTTCAGGAGGTCCCATTTATTCATTGTTGCTCTTATTGTCTGTGCCACTGGGGTTATATGTAAGAAGTGGTCTCCTGTGCCTATGTATTGCAGGCTACTTCCCTCTTTCTCTTCTATCAGGTTCAGTATGGTCAGATTTATATTGAGGTCTTTAATCCATTTGACTTGATTTTTGTGCATGGTGATAGATAAGGATGTATTTTCATTCTCCTACATGTTGACATCCAGTTATGCCAGCACCATTTGTTAAAGATGATTTCTTTCTTCCATTGTATAATTTTAGCTTCTTTGTCAAATGTGAGGTGTTCATAGGTTTGTGGATTAATATCCGGGTCTTCAGTTTGAATCCATTGGTCAATGTCTCTGTTTTTATGCCAATACCAAGATGTTTTCATTATTGTAGCTCTGTAATAGAGTTTGAAGTCCGGGATGGTAATGCCCCTGGAAGTTCCTTTATTGTATAGGATTGTTTTGGCTATCCTGGGCTTTTTGTTTTTCCATATAATGTTAGTTATTGTTCTCGCAAGGTCTATGAAGAATTTTGTTGGGATTTTGATGGGGATTGCATTAAATCTATAGATTGCCTTTGGTAGAATTGCCATTTTTACTATATTGATCCTACCAATCCAAGAGCATGGGAGCTCCTTCTATTTTCTGGTGTCCTCTTCAATTTCTTTCTTCAAGGCCTTGTCAAATAGATCTTTCACTTCCTTGGTTAGTGTAACCCCAAGATACTTTATGCTATTTGTGGCTATCATGAAAGGTGATGTTTCTCTGATTTCCCTCTCTGATTCTTTATCCTTTGTGTATAGGAGGGCTACTGACCTTTTTTGAGTTGATCCTGTATCCTGCCACATCACTGAAGGTATTTATCAGCTGTAGGATTTCTTTGGTAGAGTTTTGGGGTCACTTATGTACACTATCATATCATCTGCAAATAACGAAAGTTTGACTTCTTCCTTTCCAATTTGAATCCCCTTGATCTCCTTATGTTGTCTTATAGCTATTGCTAGAACTTCAAGCACTATATTGAAGAGATATGGAGAGAGTGGACAGCCTTGTCTTGTTCCTGATTTTAGTGGAATCACTTTGAGTTTCTCTGCATTTAATTTGATGTTAGCTGTCAGCTTACTGTATATTGCTATTATTATATTTAGATATGCTCCCTAATCTCTCCAGGACCTTTATCATAAAGGGGTTTTGAATTTTGTCAAATGCTTTTTCAACATCTAATGAAATGATCATATGTTTTTTTTTCTTTCAGTTTATTTATACGATGGATTACATTGATAGATTTTCGTATGTTGAACCAACCCTGCATCTCTGGGATGAAGCCTACTTGATCATAATGAATAATTTTTTGATGTGTTCTTGGATTCGGTTTGCCAGTATTTTATTGAGAATTTTTGCATCGATGTTCATGCGTGAGATTGGTCTGTAATTCTCTTTCTTGGTTGCATCTTTGTGTGGTTTTGGTATCAGGGTAACTGTAGCTTCATAAAAAGAGTTTGGCAATGACTCTTCTGTTTCTATTATGTGAAACACATTAAGGAGTATAGGTATTAGCTCTTCTTGGAAGTTCTGGCAAAATTCTGCATTAAAACCATCTGGTCCTGGGCTTTTTTTTGGTTGGGAGTTTTTTTTTTTTTTTTTAATGACAGTTTCTATTTCCTCACAATTTATAGGTCTATTTAAATTGTTCACCTGGTCTTGATTTAATTTCGGTACATGGTATTTATCTAGAAAACTGTCCATTTCTTTAACATTTTCCAATTTTGTGGCATACAGGCTTTTGTAGTAAGACGTAATGATTCTCTGGATTTCCTCAGTGTCTGTTGTTATATCCCCATTTTCATTTCTGATCTTGTTAATTTGAGTATTTTCTTTCTGCCTTTTGATTAGTTTGGACAGGGGTTTGTCGATCTTGTTGGATCAGACTTTGTGATATTTTAAAGAACTTAAGAGGAAGTGGAATTCACTCATTGTCACGTTCCTTTAAATAATAAAGAAAATCTCAGTATTCAGTAAATTATTAATCAAGTTAAACAGTATACTTTTGTAAAGTCAGATTTACCACCAGCTTCAAGAGGGGAGGATGCCACAGCTGGCAACAGTGATGGCGCTTATGCACTGGTCTGACATAAGGAACTGCAGCCTGCTGACTGAGAAGGACGCCTGCATTACCACCTTGTGAGAGGGCAGGCTGCAGAGAGGCCCGAAGTACAAAGTGCTTGGTGTTCACAAGGAAATGTTTATCACTAAAAGAATGGCAGCGATGGAGCTTCTTATTTTTCTTATTTTTAATCCTTGAGAAAGAAATTAAGGGACTTCTACTTAGCATAATACAAAAAAAAAAAGAGATACCACTGGAACTCAGAAGTCAGTACACAAAGAGAAGAAACAAGAGTAAAAGCCAGAATAAAAGACAGGCTCATGTGTGCTCTGACTCCTGTAGTGTACTGAGTGTAACCCTTCAAATTGGTCCTGGTCATCAAAATAAAGTGCACAAAAGACAAGTGAATAAACTGGAAAATATCCTTAAATGTCATTATTGACCAATGCTGTAATACAATTAGCACTGGTTGTTTTCTGGTCACTGGGACAGAATACCTGACAGAAACCGCATAAGAGAGCAAGGCCTTATTTTGCTCTCGGTTTCAGAGGGATTTCAGTTCACTGTAGTGAGAAGGCATGGCAGATTTCATAGCAGTGGAAGCACATGGTGGAAGCTTCTCCACTGTGGCTGTCTTGTAAGCAGAGAACAAGAGGAGCAACAGGGGTGGGTGTCACTGTCAGAGGGCTGCCTTTGACAAGCATACAGGCAAAGAGCTCATACACACAAAATGTAGAATAAAAATTAAAAGATGTAGGGCTGGAGAGATGGCTCAGCAGTTAGGAGAAGTTATTATTCTTGCAGAAGACTGGGGTTCAAACAGTGACACACGACTGTCTGTAACTACAGTTCCCTGGGTCATGTCTGACTTCTGCAGGCACCAGAGGCAGGCAAATCTTTGTGAGTTTGAGGCCAGTTTATCTTAGATAGCAAGTTCCAGACCAGCCAGCGTTACACAGTGCGACCCTGGCCAAAAAAAGAAAAAACCAGGAAGAAAGAAAAAAATGCAACATAAAATATATAAGGCCCTAGTTTGATTCCCAGAACTTCAAGGGGAAACAAAAGCAAATGAAAATCATCATGAAGCAAGTCATGATGTAACTTGTCTGTAATCCCAATTTAGAAGTAGAAGTAGAGGCGGGGGATTAAGAGTTTAAGGTCAGTTTCAGCTACATAGACAATTCAATGCCAGCATGGGTGAAGAAATCCTGTCTCAAAATGGAAGATAGGGAAAAAAGCAAAGAAAAGCATAAGATACTATTTTATCTCAGAAAGATGACTAAAATTAAGAAGACAGGAACAGCTTGGAGAGATGGCTCAGCAGTTGGGTAAGAACACTGGCTGCTCTTCCAGAGGATCTGGGTTCAATTCCCAGCACCCATATGGCATCTCACAACCATCTGTAACTCCAGTTTCAGGGAGTCCAATGCCCTCTTCCAGCCTCTGAGGGCACTGCATTCATGTGGTGCACAGGCAGACATATAGGCAAACAACAACAACAAAATCAAAAAACTCACATGCATAAGACAATAATAAAATTAAAAAGGCAAAAAGAGAGGTATTGTCTTAAGGTGACATCACTTTGTCTGAGCTCTTTCTCTGTCCCACCAGCCAGCTCCCAAATACTAACACAGAGACTTCCTATTAATTATGAAAGCTTGGCCTTATCCTAGGCTTGTCCCACTGGCTCTTATAACTTAGTTTAGCCTGTTTATATTCTTCTACATTTTGTCTTGGAATTTTTACCTTTCTTTTAATCTGTGTATCCTCCTTTCCTGCTTCCTCCATCTCTGTCTGTCTGTCTGGCGCCTGGCCCCAGACTTCTCCCCCTATCAAACATGATAAAAACATAAATAAACATAATATAAAATTTTGAAATTAATAAACAACAAAAACCAGTAAGGGTAAGAGGGTATGGAGGGAAAAGAGAAAGAGTGAGAGAGAGATAGAGGGAAAAAGAAAGAGGAAAATGTGGAATAGGAGAAGGCAGAGGCTCCCTCCTCAGGAGAGAGAGAGAGAGAGAGAGAGAGAGAGAGAGAGAGAGAGAGAGAGAGAGAGAAGAAGCCTTCCCTCCTTGGGAAGGGGAAGATAGGGAGTGGGCAGAGCTTGTCTCTTAAAGTGACAGGATACCCAGGAGACTGGGCAGGCCAACAGAATTATAATTATAACATCTAATAAACCTTAATTTTTACAAGTAAAGAAAAAATTCCAAACATATGTGGTGAGAGAGAGAGTGTGTGAGAGAGATTTTGGGATTAGGTCTGGCTCTAAGTTACACCCAACTGTGGACAGGGGGTTTTCAAATTAAGCTTTGTTCTCAAACACTCCATTTACATGCAGTCTTTAACTCCATTTTGAAGATAGTGGTTGTTAAGTTGGAAACATAGCCCCCAGCTCCTGGCCTGGGAGTTGCTTTGATCTGGACTCCAAATCCCAGCATGCCAAATCCTTACACACACACACACACACACACACACACACACACACACACACACACACACAGAGGGTAATTAAGTGAGGCTTCAAAGGAAAAACACTTGGTTTGGGGTTTGCATGGGTTCCCTGCTGTCCTGTCTCCCTGCCATGCACTCAGCTACCCAAGAGTATCTTTTTGTTTTGTTTTTTGGTCTTTCAAGACAGGGTTTCTCTGTAGCTTTGGAGCCTGTCCTGGAAATAGCTCTTGTAGACCAGGCTGGCCTCGAACTCACAGAGATCTGTCTGCCTCTGCCTCCCGAGTGCTGGGATTAAAGGCATGCACCACCACCGCCTGGCTGAGTATCTTTCTTCATAAAATGATGGACATTTTGATTTGGTTTGATTCGACCTAATTGGATTTCTTACGCCAGCAGAGCTGCCCTTTTCTCATCAGTGGTTATTGCCACTGTGTGGACACAGTGCACCATTTGTCCCACACACTCATGCAGCACAGACTGATGAATAATTGATCCCTGCGAGTAGAAAGTGTGCTACCATATATATTTATTGGGGGTAAATTAGGATTGGAATCTAGACATATTGCAAACATTAATAGAAACCAGGCCAAATAATATATTGGGCACACCAGACTGAGGAAAAGGTGTGACTCCCACACCTGAATCTTCAAAGAGAGAAATGCATAGCCCTGAGGTGGCAACTACACCCACCAAGCTGTGATCTTGAGGGACTAGGAGTTAGGCAGACTCACTGGTAGGCAGACAGATAGGGAGAGGGGCCATGAGTAACTAATAAAGATGGAGAACTACCAAGATGTCTGACTTCCTCCTTTCCCTCTGGATCTGAGAGAAAAGCCTAAAACAAAGGCCTTTGGGCTTTTTCTCCTGCCAGTAGTGCCCCCACCACTGAGGGACTGGTTCAGCACATTCACGGTGGGGACAGGACAAGTGTACACAGCAGTGTGGACCCCTCAGTCATCCTGTCTTATGTCAAACTGACCAACCCGAAATTAGGAGAAGAAAACCCTACAGAGGCTTTAAAAACTCCCAGCCCTCAGGGAGAGGCCCTCATCCCTTATAAAAGCCTTTTTTCAAATGCTGATTTTGTCTGCTAGGGCAGCTCTCTGCCACTGTCTTCCCACCACCACCCAGGCTGATGTTCCAAGATTTCTCAAACTTTGTCTAAGGCTCTTAACATTCTCTGGCATTTTCATATCCCATACTACTCTCAGTCTTCAGGGAAGGTAGAACGAACTAACCGTTTCTTTAAAAAAATGTTCTTGTTAAGATGTCACAGGAGCTTCACCTCGACTGGGTAAAACTTTTGCCTCTGGCCCTTCTTAGGCTTAGGGCTCTCCCCAAAAGCCCCTTTTCATCTTGCCCTTTGAATTCATGTATGGATGGCCGGTTTTAGGCCCTGGCCTCTCACCTAAAACCTCTCCCCTTCCTGATCATCTTTTTACTCCACTGTTATCCCACCTTTGCTCCCTATTATGGGATCTTACCGACTACTCATTACCTCAACCATGTGCTAATTCATGCCCACTGCTGATTAAAATAGGGGATCAGGTACTATTCTCTCCCCCAGACCAACGCCCTTCACCCTTTTCCCCTAAATGGCAGGGCACCTTCAAAATAATTCTTGTCACTCCCCAGCTGCCAAGCTCAAAGGACTTCCTCATTGGATTCACCTGTCTCATCTTAAACCTTTTACTCTTCCAGGTCAAGATACTCCCTCATATACAGTAACTCAAAGAGAGCCCTGTTCCCTTAATTTCCAGAGGGCACCAAGATCAGCCACTCTCTCTCCAGTTCCAGAAATATAAAAGTCTCATCACCATACTCAACTCTCCTGTGTCAAAAACTCCATATACTCTACCTCTTCCTCCTCCTTTCTGCTTTACCAACTTCTCTTTATCTCCAATGCCATGCTTAAATTTCCAGTTAACCACTCAGCTGTTATTACAGGGACCATCATTAAACATAGAGCCAGAGGTACAAGGACTGTCAAAAGCCCAGGTGGTAAGAAACAATAACAAGTTTGCAACCCCAAACTCCAAAACCTCACAAAACAGGCTTTAACATAACAGGTTCATCACTGACTGCAGCAGTGTTTCCTGGATGTTAAGGTAATACCATGATGCTTATGATTTACTTCTGGTAAACATTAAGGGATCTGATAATTCCCCTTTCCAATAATTCCCCTTTCTTTTCCTCCCCCACACCATCTTCCATTCCAATACTCTATCATTGTAATCATAAGCTTTTAATATGTCTAAAATTTATTTCTTTTCAAACATGTTTTTCATAAGTTCCAGGGAGTCAATCGGATCTACCTAAATGGACCAGACTTGCCCAGAATAAGTATCATTTAATTCTTCCCTTATCATTCCCAGTCTCAGGAACCACTGGAAAATTTCCTCCTCCACCCCCCCGCAAAAGAACCTCCCTCTATCTTCCATCTTGGGACACTTCTCCCTTAATCACTGGGATCTAAATATTTTTTCCATACATAATTTTCTGCCTTTCGAGCATCTTGCGAGGTCCAAGTTGCCAGCCAGCCAGTTCCACAGAGCCTGTAACAAACACAAAAGTAATCGGCCACCCCAGGTAGTGGTCAAGCTTCTCAACTCCCTGATGCCCACAAAATCAGCAACGATGCCCACAAAATCAGCATGAAGCATTCAAGAGAGACCTTCAATGCCCAATTTCCACCCATTAAAAGACCTCAAACTCCCAAAATTTTTATAATAAACAAAAGGATGAAATGTAATGATTTCATCTACATATGGCTGATACTTCCGGGTTCTAGAGCCATGCATGTGCAGATGAGCCCTCAGGCAGGAATGCCTGAATGTTAAAGGGCCCATGCTTTCCTATGCTAGTACCTGCAGATCGTGGGGTGGTTCTGGGTTCTATAGGTCTAAAGAGAACTTACAAATGGGAAAGTCTGATGACTGCATTTTTCAATTCCTTTTTCCAGAAACAGTCAGTTCTACAGCTTATCATTTGGATATAAAGAACAGTGATGCAGTGGAAAGCAATAGAACCCCTGCCGACAGGGATAGATGCCCAATGCAACTTCCACTGGACCTAATTGGACCTGATAGGTTTTTACTGTTTTTGGGCAGGGTCTCCCTGTGTACCTCAGGCCGACCCCAAGATTGCTATGAAGCTGAGGGACTCCATCTGCCTGGAATCCATGTGCTGTCCTGAACAGTTTTAACCTGTTAGATATGATTCAGTCTGAAGCGCCATGTATAGCAAAGCTAGAGGGAGATTGATGATAATCCCCTCAACCATGTGACCACCTAAACTAATGATTTGGGGGGAAAGTGCATTTATTTTTTAATTATGTATATGTTTGTGAGTGTGTGTGTGTGTGTGTGTGTGTGTGTGTGTGTGTGTGTACCACATGTATACAGGAGTCCACAGAAGCCAGAAAAGGGCATTGGACCTACAGGAGCTGTAGTTCCATTGAGTCATTTCTCCAACCCCTTAAATTAATGACTTCTAAAATCAACTAAAAGTAAGTGGAGTTGGAAGACTTGGTAACAAAACAACTTCTACACATAAGATGCAAACAGTTGCTTCAAGACCGTGCCACCCTGGTGTTAGTGTTAGACAAATTCTTGGTCAAAATCCTGAGCTCTACAATTTCATTACCTGTGAAATCTCCAAGAGCTGCACACATATACAATGCTCAGAAGCATAATTACCTTACAGTATCATCATGAGGATTAAAGACAATGAAGTGTCCGAGTTCCTGACACTAAAAAACAGAAATCTGGGGCTAGGAAAAAAAATAGTTTAGTGGTTAAGAGCACAAGCTCTTCTTTAGAGGACCCAGGTTCAGTTCCCAGCATGCATAGCATATCTCATGACTCTCTGTAACTTCACTCCTAATGGACATGACTCCCTCTCCTGGCCTCTGCAGGGACCAGACACGCAAGTGATTCACAGATACATGTACAGAAAACACTTATATACATTTTTTTTAAATTGCTTAGCATCCCATTTCCACCCCACTCTGCTTTCCTTCCCTACACATTTATCTTCTGAACACACACTGAGTCTTTCTGAGCCACGGCTGGGACCAAGTTTCCTTCTGGCCTGACAACGCATTGTTTCACACGATTTAATGAACACTTATTGAAGGCCAGCACGGGGGTAAAATCGTGACAATGAATTAAGCACAGACCCCTTCTGTCTGATGTGGGGGTGGAAGTAAAGGGAAGAACAGACAGAGGACGAGTTAAAGGATTAGCACACATCCGGAAAGGTCCTGGCAGTCTGTAGATGATGTGTGCAGACGAATACTTAGGAAACCTGAGCAGATGTGGCTGCAGAGATGAGGGAAGCAGTGAGAGCTGACGCAGCATCCTCCCCTTCCTTATGTGCCGTCCAGGCTGCTATGATGAGGGAGAAAACATCCACTGTACTTGGTAGGAGCTGCATCTATCCAGCATGCCATCCGGTAGGAGCCGTGACTGCCTTCCAGAGACGGAAGAACAGGGCCCCATGCACAAACCCCCTGACGGTCCAACTGCACGCTGTCCCCTCTTATTGCCTAACCCAACCAACCTCTAGTGCTAGCTCAGGCGGATGTGTGGGTGAGGAGGATGAGGGGGTTTTGTTACCTCATTTTCTTTTTTTTTTTTGTTTGTTTGTTTTTTGTTTCTTCGAAACAGTATTGCTCTGTGGAGCCCTGGCTCTCCTGGAACTTGCTCTGAAAACCAGGTTGGCCTTGAACTCAGGGATTCACTTGCCTCTGCCTCCCGAGCACTGGGATTAAAGACATGCGCCATCACTGCCCAGCTACCACCACATTTTCGTGGACAGAGATAAATTATTACAGAGATAAATAATTAAGATAGAAGGAGACTATGGGAGTTACTAAAATTTGGTCACAAGATTGGGAGGACAGTTGTATTAGCAGTTGAGTAGGTGATTTTTTTTTAATTTCAAGATACTTTCTTTTCAGAATGTATCACAACATTAAGCTTTGGGCCCATTCTGCCTTTATATGAACTACAAATGATTGCTTAGTTGCCTTAATATCACGTTTGAAAAGAGAGTAAAAGCCCATATAAAACAAATAGTCAAATAATCAACACAGACAAGGATGACCCCTGTCTTCCAGCCTTCCACATTTCTGCATCTGTGTCAACCCTAATTACCTAGGTAGCTTTAACTGTCAATTTATCTGGAAAAGAGATTCTCAGCTGAGGAATTACCTGGACCAGAATGTCCCATGGGAATGTCTGTGGGGGGATTTTCTTGAATGTTAATTTCTGTAGGAGTGTTCAGCCCACTCTGGGTAGCACCACTCCCTAGGCAGTGATCCTGAACTGTATTAGAAAGCTAGGTGAGCGGCTCGAGAGATTACTCAGTGATTAAGAAAACTTGCTTCTGTTCTAGAAGACCTGGATGTCCTGTAATGCTCTCCATAGACCAGGCTGGCCTTGAACACAGACATCCATCTGCCTTTGACTCCAGAATGCTAGGATAGAAGGCATGCACAACCATTACCACCATCTGCCTTAATACATACATAATACATACATACACACACACACACACACATATGGAGATTTTATTTAGGTTATATGTATGGTGTTTTGCCTTCCTATATGTCTGTACACCAATACATGCTGTAGGTTGTCCTCTGGGACTCGAATTACAGACAGCTGTGTGCTGCCAGATGTTTGCTAGGCATCAAAACTGTGTCCTCTGGAAGAGCAGCAGGTACTCTTAAACACTGAGCCATTTCTCTAGCCCCCAATTTTTCCTGCCATACTTCTTTGACAATGGAGCGAGTTCCTTGGTCAGAAGTCATGCTGTGCAGAATGGCAAGCAGGCCTGCCATCCAGGTCCTGCCCTGAGTTCCTGACTTGATGTCCCTCAATAGACTGTAACTTGAGATTGTAAACTGAAATAAAACTCTTCTTCCCCAATTACTTTGCCAGCTATTGTCACAGCAATAGAAATAAAATTAGGACACTTGCTCTTACAAAGATACTTCAGAATTACGAGACCTAGATTAAATGATTCGAACCCCTAACTCAAGCTAAATTCTCAGGAGACATTAAAAGAATGCTATCTGTGCTGGAGAGATGGTTCAAGGTTAAGAGAATTGGTTGCTCTTCCAGAGATATTGAGTTCAATTTCTAGCAACCACAAGGTGGCTCACAACCATCTATAATGAGATCTGGTGCCCTCTTCTGGTATGAACACTACACACAGAATGCAGGAAGAATACTACACACATAATAATAAATAAATCTTAAAAGAAAAAGAGAATGATCTATATAGACTGATAGGAGTGTAAGCACAGGTGGCGGTGTGGTGGTCCATCCTGTTGTCCTGAGCACAAGCCATGGTCAGTGTGTACTGGTATTCTGCTCCTCCACTTCAGGTATTCACTGTCCAAGTCCATATTGGTCATGACATCACCATGTAGTAGAGTATGGGCCTCCAGATCCATCAAAAGTGTAAACAGCAGCAACAGTTGATGCAGCCATTTGTCAGAGCACCCAATCACCCACACGCATCTCAGGCAGGTTACAGTGCCAACGGTCAGACCATCATTTGTTGGTCCCCATATCCTGGATGAGTAATACTGTTCATTTGACTTAAGGCTCTTCTGGGGCAGGGGCTTTACATGTGCCTGCTCATATAGTCCCTTATTCACATAATACATAAAGCTTTGGTCATTTGTCTCCCCCTCCTCATCAGAGCTGTTCTGTTCCTTCAGTATAAATTTCTGTCAATGACATTAGCTAATGTGCCAACTAATGCACCATAATATATGCCAGGTTCAGCTATTATTCTTACTCCAGGAAATACTCAAGTGGTGATCTCTTCAGATGCAAGCTTAACATCCTTAGATGTAGGAAAGTGACCACCAGTCTCAAGAAGATATATGCAGACACTAACCTCAGCTCCAATAGGAGAGATGCAGCACACTCAAAGTCTCTGGGTCCTATGACCATTCCCAACAAGGAAGATGATACCAACAACTTAATAATTAGCTCTCTTGCTCTTTCCAAAAGAAACCTGCAGGACTTCTTTGCTAACCTATAGCAAAGAATGTGTGTCTGCGAGTGTGTCTGTGTCTGTGTGTGTGTGTCTCTCTCTCTTTGTGTGTGTGTGTGTGTGTGTGTGTGTGTGTGTGTATGTGTGTGTATGTGCACAGGAGCACAGGGGCCCACAGAAGCCATGGGTGTCAGATGTACATGGAGCTAGAATTAAAGGTGGTTGTGAACTGCCTGATATCAGTGCTAAGAACAGAGTCCAGGTCCTGTGGAAGAGCAGTGCATGAGTTTAACAGCTGAGCCATCTTTCCAGCCTGTCTGTGTGTGACACCATACTTAACAGAGGTGACAAGTTGCTCTGGAATCACGTGTGGTCATCTGAAAAACCAACGTTGCCTTTTGAATGAGCTTCGGTGACCTTTATCAACTCAATTTGACTATCCTAAGTCATCACCTGGACTCCATCACTGCCAACATACTTAAGTGATTCTTGCTTCCAAGGATTTGTATGGGCGATCCTCTTGGAGGCTCCTGAGACACTACAGCAACTGTATGTCAGTCTTTCTCCCATGGCTGAGTCTGTCCTGGTGGCAGCTGGCTTATCCATTGTAACTCTTCGACCCTGGTGTCATATGACTGCAGAAAAGAGAACAAAGGCTCAAGAGATAGCTCTCTCTCTCTCTCTCTTTCTCTCTCTTCCTCCTTCCCTTCCTACCTCCCTCCCTCTCCAAATTCTCATTACATAGTGCTGTGTAGACTATGCTAGCTGGAACTCACAGAGATCCACCCATCTCTGGCTCCCCAGTACTGGGATCAAAGATGTGCAATACCCACCTTCAATGAGGAAAAGCTTTTTTTTTAATCTTTCTTTAATTAGTTACTTTATTTATTTTTGGTTTTTCGAAGCAGGATTCCTCTGTAGCTTTGGAGCCTGTCCTGGAACTTGCTCTGTAGACTAGGCTGGCCTTGAATTTACAGAGATCCAACTGCCCCTGCCTCCAGCATTCTGGGATTAAAGGTGAGCAGCATCACTGCCTGGAAACTTAATTTTATTTTATGTACATTTGTGGGTGCCTGTATGGATGTGGGTTCACCTCATTCATGTCTGGTGCCCATGGGTACTAAAAGAGAGTGTCAGGTCCCCTGGTGCTAGAGCTACCTGCAGATAGGTACTGGTCAATGAGGCTGTAGGGATTGAATCCTGGTCCTCTGCGAGTGCAGCAAGTGCTCTTTACCCACTAAGATTCCTCCCCAGCCTTGAAAAAAAAGGAGCTTTAAACCACCTTAGTTATTTCTTTGAACTGTCTTAAAGCCTACAGGAACATCATCAGAAGAAATCTCACTAGTTTTTGACCCAGAATGTTGTCAGCAGTGAAGTCTTCATTCAGGACACAGTACTCAGGTCTTCCTTGTTCAAGTTGTTTATGGTTTCTCTAAAAAAGTATAAAAATCTGAGAGATGGAATTAAAGAGATGATTTCCAGCTTATCACAAAAGCAAAACTCCAAGAATTCAAAATCTTCTCTCCTTGGAGCAGCAGTGGAAACTTACCGAAAGGCAGCAGTGGCCTGTTCTGTTGACTTCTTCCCAGGGTTCAGTTTGGTTGCCTCAGCATAGTGAAAGAGATTTTAGGATAGCTCTAACCTAGGGAAAAGACTCAAATGCTTGCAGTTCTAGTGTGGGAAGTCCTTCTGTCTATGTGTTGCTTTATTGAATACATCTGTTTGGCCAGTGGATTCACAGAATAGGGCAAGGGGAGAGTTCCAAGCAGACAGAGGAGGAGAGAGAAGGTGGAGTCAAGGAAAAGCCATGTAGCCACTGCCTGAGATAGATGCCCCCACTGGAGCCTGCCGAAACTTGGCTGGTAGGCCACAACCTTGTGGTGATACACAGAATAATTGAGATGGGTTAGCTTAGGATATAAGAGTTAGCCAGAAATACAATTAAGCTATTGGACAAACAATATTACAATTAATACAGATTTCTGTGTGATTATTTTGAGTCAGGGTGGTCAGAAAATGAACTAGCAGCCACCAACTACAAATTGCCATGCCAATGTGCGTGAGCTAAACCCACATAAAACCTGAGAGAGCTTGGAAAGGGATTCTAGACACACACACACAAAGAAACAACAACAACAACAAATGTTAGCCATGCTTTTTATTTTGGATGAGCTCTGTTTGCTGACAGTGTGCCATGGCTCCTTGAAGAGATGCTCCTGATTCAGCAGTAGTGCACACACACACATACACACACACACACACACACACACACACACACACACAAAGCATGGTTTCAAAGTAGCAGCTTTGGGTACTGTGCTGCCAGCATGAACTCTTTCAAGAGGCCAAGCACTTGAATGTGGTTTTTGGGCATTGTGCTGCAAGTTACTTGGTGGCAGCATGGGCCAGCTGGTTACCAGAGTTGAGGTGGTGAGCATGGCTCCCACCTGGCAGTCTCAGAGGCAGTGAACAGACCTCTGCAATGTTGGACTGGGCTGAGCCAATAGGCAGGACCACTGAGTTGGTCCTAGCCAGGCCCATTTAGCATTTTTTTTTAAAAAAAAAAAGGCACTTCTTGCCAGAAAATAATTACACATAAAAAGTAAAGAAAGATCCAGATTAAAAATGACCTCTAAATGGGTCACAGTGTTAGATAAATATATGAAGTCTTGGGAGAAAGAAGAAAAAGGATATAGACAGTTATTTTTAAAAAAGTAAATGGTTAAAAAAAGTCTTTAAAGACACAGAGTACAGACTGGTCATAGATTAAAAGAGTAAAGAAAAATAAGCCACGTAAAGATGGAATATACACAGAGAGTCTGGATTATGTATATTATTGTGTTTTCTTTGAATTTTTGACTGTAAAGGAGCTAAGCACAGAGAGAAATTTCATTGTATGGGCTGCTAAGCTAAACCAACATGTATATTTTAAAGGTATCTTGACTTCAAAATTTGGGTTGAAGGAAGGACTTGTTGCTTTGGAAAAGAGATTCTTCTTTTGTTTCTACATAGGATAAGAACCTGTGGATTCATTCCAGACTAATGTGGTTTGGTGTATCAAGACCCCCTGAAACATTACTGTTAACACCCCCAAAAACTACTTTGTCCCCAAAACAGCAGGAAGCAGTTTGGAGAGAACTACAACCAAATTCCCAAATATTGTTTATAAATGTTTGTTTATATTTAAAGGGGGATATCATATAGAGATGAATACTTTGCATTGTTATGGAACTTGGTTTATTGATACAAATTTAAGATCAATTTTGTTAAATATACATATATGTATATATATATATATATATATATATATATATATATCTGCTCTTGATCAAGGTATTGTAATTGTGCAGCTCATTTAAAAATGTAATGTATAAGTTAGAAATATAGGTTAATAGATAATGATCTACAATCGCCAAAGTTGTAGTCATGTTAGTTAGGTTTTCCAGATATATAGAGATATATTTCAGTTAGATAGGCATTCTTCAAATCTATCAAAGACCTTCAGAACATGGCATTTAAAATGTTTTAAGAACTTGGGACTTTTCACGACAATGAGAAACACCTGCTCCTGGCAGCACCAATCTACTTGAAGAGATTGATGGGCCTTGAAAGGACTCTTTATGGAGTTCGCTAGCCATTTAAGCAAGAAATCCTCTTGCCTGAACTGTTTGACTAGACTTGCAGGACCCACAGAACAATGACTGCTGAAGCTGCCTAAAGGTGAGACAGTCCTATGGGGTTTCTGTTTCATGAAAGAGTCTGCCAGAAATTCTGTAGGACACAGAAGAAAGTGACTGATAAACTGTCAATATAGGTGGAATAGTCTTTGAAATTTCTTGCTTCTTGGAAAAGTCAGCTGGATACTATGGGCCTGTAGGATGAAGATGGATACCTGCAATGTTACAGAAGAACTTTAAGTGACTATCCAGGCAGTGAGATGTCTCTGTCAATTCTAGAGTTTTGGAAGTTGCTTACAATGTAATTCCTGTTAACTTAAGTAATATTAGATCTTTCTGGGGTCTTTGATGGAATTGAAGAATAGATAGTTATAATTATAGTTTTGTTAGTTACAATAAAAGATAAAGTAGATATAAATATTGTAACTGTAATTCTTGCTTAATAGCTGTTTTATTATATGTAATCTTACTATGATAAAATTAAAACCATCCTTTTTATTTAAACAAGAAAGAGGAAATGGTGTGGGAAGTCCTGTCTATGTGTTGCTTTTATTGGTTAATGAATAAAGCTGTTTTGTCTAATAGATTAGCAGAATAGGGCAAAGTGGGAGTGCAAAGCAGATAGAAGAAGAGAGAGTAGGCAGAGTCAAGGAGAAGCCATGTAGCCACTGCCAGAAACAGACGCCTTGCTGGAGTCTGCTGAAACTTTGCCAGTAGGCCACAACCTCGAGGTGATGCACAGATTAATGGAGATGGGTTAGCTTAGGATATAAGAGGTAGCCAGAAATATGCTTAAGCTATTGGCCAAACAGTACTGCAATTAATACAGATTTCTGTGTAATTATTTTGAGTCAGGTTGGTTGGGAAATGAACTAGCAAACTCAGCCAATACAGTTCCAGTCATGTCTCTTGATTGTTTTGCTTTAATTCTATTTTCTTGTGCTAATACTCTGGAATTTCTCAGTTCTAATTCCAATTTCAATTCTCTGTTACAAATCTCTGTTCCAATTCTTGTTCTAATTACTCTACATTTTTTCTCTTCTTTTTCTTCTTCATTTTTCTATATTCTTTATTCTTCTACATTCTTTACTCTTCCAATCTTATTTCTTCTGCTGTTACAAATTCCCAAGCATGCATATATATATCCAGTCACTAACAACTTGTTATCCCCCCAAAAAAATCAAATTCTTTGGAACACAGGGTTTTTTGTTTGGTTGGTTTGGTTTTGGTTTTACAGACAGCTGTAGAGCCTGTCCTGGAACTAGCTCTTGTAGACGAGGTTGGCCTCGAACTCACAGAGATCCATCTGCCTCTGCCTCCCGAGTGCTGGGATTAAAGGCATGAGCCACCACCGCCCAGCCTGGGAACACAGGTATTCTTTGAGATACATAGAGAATCTTACCAGCTAATTTGTAGCTGCTGCAGTTGCAGCTGTGGGAAGGTTCCAGCCATCTCTTAAAGAGGCCACTACAGGTTATAAAGGGAGAAAACCAAATCATTGAGAGATCTAAGGAAAAGGCAAAGAATATGTGTATTATTTTACATTTCTTGTGTGATTAATAATACCTGGACATGGTTGGTCAGTTAGGTGCTATTGATCTCCTGAAGGACTATGATACACCAAGGATAGACATTTAAAATACCACACTAATTCATCAGAAATCTTGAAGGACAAGATCTAGCAAGGTCAGACACCAGCAATTCCACTCTGTGAAACTTCCTCCTGTGATCTCTCCAGAAGGACTTCCCTCTGGCCCAATCATCCTGTCAGGGAGGTAATTATAGAGAACAGGCTTCTAAGGTTTTTTTTTTTTATTGCAGTGTGGAACAAAAGGTTTGATTGTCTTATTTTATTTCTGAGGATATACAGTTTGGGGAAAAGTCATCCTACTAAGAGAACACAAGACAATCGTGCCCAACATATGAGGAAATCCACAGCAGGGAAGCATGCTATCACACAAGAGAATCTGCAGTTAGAGACAGCCAGCAATTCCAAAGGCAGTGTTTTTCATAGGCTGTGCCTAAGTGACCTTAACCTCCAGCAGACGTATGAGTCTCTGGTGGGTTGGCCTTCTAAATGTCAACTGATCTACTGTATAACCTTGTGGATACCATGAGAACCTGGGTTGGAGTGCACCAGGGTTCTGTCACCCTAGCTGTGAACTGGGGAGCACTCAGCCTCCCTGATAGGTGATATCCTTCTTATTGTGTTTTTTGAGACAGGGTCTCATTAGTCAGGATCACACCCTAGGCTGTCCTGGAACTCACTGTGGAGACCACGCTGTCCTTGAACTCATAGAGATTTGCATGAATCTGCTTCCCAAGTGCTAGGACTACACCCATGCTCCATGTATGCGACTCCTCAGAAAGGAACAAGACAGGGACATTCCAAAGAGAAAATTTACAGGACAAAGACCGAAGGACAAAAGGATAGTCGGTGTTTGATAAAACTGATGTTCTGGTGTGGAATGGACCATAGGGTTGTGTGCTGAGCAACAGATAGAAAGAAAGCCAAACAGAATAAAAAATGTTCTATGGCCAAGCTAGCTGCAGAACTGAGATTTTACTTTTAAATCAATGGTTTTTAAAAATGTGGTCCCCAGACTAGCAGCCTCAGCATTACTTCGGAACTATCTAGAAGTGTACCTATTGTGTCCATTCGCACACCTACTGGGTCAGAAACACTAGGGGTAGGTAGTAACAATCTGTACACAGGTGAGCCCTTTAAAAAAGTATGTATGTGTGTGTACACATATACACATACATGTTACATGTCTGAAAGTAGCATATAAGTGAAGGTGCCCAGGAGGCCATAAAAGGTGCCAGATCCCCTGGTATTAGAGTTACAGGTGATTTTGAGCCTTCAAGAACTCTTAGCCACAGAGGATCAATCCAGCCCTGTGTCCAGTTGACTCTAACCTATGATCAAGTTCACAAAGCAATGCTTTGGGCATCAGGAGGCCACCAAAGGCCACCTCATAAAAGAGATTAGATCAGAGTTGTTCTCTCAAAACATAGTGAGGGGTCTGAATAATATTGCATTGTGTATATGAAGTATAGTTCTTAAATTTTTGATTTTTTTATGTGTATGAATATTACCTGCCATGTATGTATGTATGTATGTGCACGATGTTTGTGCCTGGTGTCCATGGAGATCACAAGAGGGTGTCAGGGCCTTTAATTCCCAGCACTTGGGAGGCAGAAGCAGGCAGTCTCTGTGAGTTTGAGGCCAGCCTGGTCTACAGAGTGAGTTTCATGACAGGTTCCAAAGCTACAGAGAAACCCTGTTGCGAGAAACCCAAAACAAAGGAGGGAGGGAGGGAGGGAGGGAGGGAGGGAGAGAGAGAGAGAGAGAGAGAGAGAGAGAGAGAGAGAGAGAGAGATTAGCCTGCATATGTGCAACAACTTGGGTAGGAGGTGAAGCAGGAGAGTCAGAGTTCAAGAACATAAGATGGATACATAAGATGAGGCCAGTCTGGGCTGCATGAGACCCTGTCTAAAAAAAAAAAAGAAAAGAAAAACCAGGACTGAAGTAAAAGTAGCATTTCCCCTTAGTAATTATGTTACCTTTGGTGATTGACTAATACTCTCTGCACACCAGTTTTCTGTTGAAAGAATACAGCTACTAATTGTATTGATCACATCAACATAAGGTACATGCAGTGTACCCAATAAATGCTTGCTACTATTACTTGGCCAAATATTTTTATGTGTACATGTGTGTCTTCAGGAAGAGCTCAAGACATGTCATCTGCCATTTTGGAGAGTGGGTGGAACGCAGATCACCAGAACACTCTCTACTAGGATTTTCTTCTGACATGGAAACTGCTTACAGGGAACTGTGACATGCCAGACAGACTCTGCAGGAGGTTTAGTTCTTCTTTATTCACATCCAGGGAAAGGATTAGAAAGACTATAAGAGAGATAACATAGATTGGTGGGATTGAGTCAAAGGATTAAGTGTAGGACCCTCACCCCTTATTCTCAAAGGGGCAAGAAGAAATTTCCTAGCAGAATGTTTTCTCAGGAAAATAGTGGCCTTCCCCTCTCCCACATGGGAGATTACAAGCACAAGGTCACTTAGCTCAGCCCAGCCAGCCACCTGGAATAGGCTGATAAAGATGGCCTAACTCAGGAACAGTGGCCTTGGTCTAAGAACAAGGAAAAAGCTGACTTCGCAGAATGGGAGGGAGCAAAAGTCCTTGCACCCATGCCAAAGCAACTTCAAAAAGCCTCTTTGTAGTTATGCCTTTAAAAGCTTACCCCACAGAGGAGATACAACTCCTCTCTCTAACTCGCTGTAACGGGGATGGAGATGAGTTCTAAACATGTTTGTACTATGCTGATTAAACCTTGCTTATTACAGTCTGGGCCTCTCTGGTGGTCTCTCTCCGGGGGTCATAATCTGGGCACAACATTAAGAAAAACCAAAAGAAAGAACACAACAAAACAAAAAACTAAACCAAAACCAGAATACCCTCCAAAAAACAAACAAACAAAAAAAAACCAACTACATTTCAGGTAACAGTTACTAGAAAATGTTAAACTAAGACAACATTATTTATCTGTTCAATTTAAAACAGAACATATTCAAAAGCACAGCATAACATATAGGGGTAAAATGTGGAAAACATGTTCATGTCTGTGGCAGGAAGAGTGCACCCTTTGAGGCCGATTCCAAGGATCGGGAAGAGTAGAGCCCATGATAAAGGCCTGGCCAGAGTCTCACCAATACGTGTTGGGGTAGGAAACTGTTTTCCAAATGAACGTCAAAGTCTCCAGTTCTGCTTGTGCCGAAGATTTGAGGAGCTCATCTTTTTATATGCTCATCGCTTTGCTGAGCTGAGTCAGGCAACAAACACACATTAAGCACCAACTGTGTACTAGGTTCTGTATCCTGAAAATTAAGACTCTTCTTGTTCTACTTATTATCAAAAGTTGCCTGACCTCCTGGGCATGTTTCTCACTGTGGGTAGGGAGGGAACTGGAGATATTTTTTTCCAGTCAATCCTGTTTTTAAACTTTCCATTTACACAAGGGTTTCACTTTCTGATTTACATAAGGGTTTTTCTTTTCTAGGCAGAGATTAAAAACCAAACAACTAACATACCACAAGAGAGATGGCCATGGAACACGATCAAAGGTCTTGAGATCGAACTCATTGGCCTTGGGTTTAAGTACCAACACCAAAACCAAACCAACCAAAATAAAAAAGCAACAACAAAAAACCCCAAACAAACAAATACAATCAGGCATGTAGTACATGTCCTTAATCCCAGCTCTCAGGAATCTGATGCAGGCAGATCGAAATTCAAGACTAATTTGGTTCACAAAGAGAGTTCAAGAGCTACATAGTGAGACCCTGCCTCAAATCAAATCAAAGAACAGGAGAGGTTCACTTAGTTGCCAGTTATTCAGTGAAAGATATAAAAGGTGATTTCATGCTAGGAAGCACCCCAAGAAGGAGATCGTATTTCCTCAGCAAATATTTGAAATCCTTTATCTTTTTCTTTTCTAAAATTTTCTGTGTGTTTGTGTGTGCACACACAAGCACGTGCATGCACAGACATGTGTGTAGGTGCATATACAGGTGAGAGGGTGATGTAAGATGTCTTTTTATCTGTCCACGTAATAATTGCTTTGTTTGCTTTGATACAGGGTCTCATTATGTAGCCCTGGCTGTACTGGAACTTGGGCTATGTAGACCAGGTTTTCTTGGAGATGGCCTGCCTCCGCCTCCCAATTCCTGGCATTAAAGGCATGTGCCACCATGCCCAGATGCACCTGATTTCTTGAGACAAGGTCTCTCAGTGAACCTGGAGTTCATGGTTCTGGTTTTGGCTAGACTAACTAGCCAGTGATCTCCAGGAATCCTTCATCTCCACTCCCCAGGGCTAAGCTTACAAGTGTAAGCCATCGCACCAACTCTTACATGGATGCTGCGGATCTGAGCTCACATCTTCACACGTTATGGATGATCTCCCCAGCACATGCCCTTCATATTTTGCCTTCCAAGAAAGAGAAACACTCTAGAAATCACTGGCAAGCAGAGTTCTGCTTTTATAGAAACTACATTTACTCAACGTGAAAAATGCTGTAAGGTTTCTCTACAAAGAGATTGAGGCCTGTCCTACTGCAGCCTCCTAACACACTTCTTTTGAAAGCGGACAGACGTCTTCCCAGCACTTTCCTTACTCAATTCCTTTTGCTTTCAGCTCCTCCTTGACACGTGTCAGGTAATGAGGATCAGGGTAGCCAAAACTGCATGGAAAAAAAGGAATCCTGTTAGCTTTCTCCCAAATAATTCTCAAGAATCTGTACAATAGCCGGGTATGGTGGCATAGGCCTTTAATCCCAGCACTGGGATGGTGACAGCAGTCACATCTCTGTGAGTTTGAAGCCATCCTGGGCCACACAGTGAGACCCTGACTCTAAACAACAACAACAAAATCTGTACAATTTACATTTGAGCATCTAGTTTTCTGAGATCCAGCATCCTTGGGCAATCAGACAGTGGCTGGTATCTAGTCACTGAAGTGCCCAGCTGAGTGACCAGCATCTGTTTTCCACACATTGCTTAACTTCTTAGCTCATTCCAAGTATTGATGCACACAATGTTATATATGCCAAATTCTACAGAGAAGGTAATCATAGGATAGTGGGACTTTCAAATTGGGAAATTTGACAAGGTCTCGGGATAGTTTTCTTTTGGATGCCACAAGTAGAGGAATTCTGAGTTTTATAAAATACAATCAGATTTCCTGGAATATATCTCCCGCCATCTTGGGGCTCTTTATAATGAAGACTTTTTTCTACCATGTTTCATCCATGTGAGTTCAGCATCTTTGTGGACTGATGGGAAGATGGGGGTGAGGGAGAGTAATATGACCTTAAAAGAAACCAAAGCAGGGCTGGAGACATGGCTCAGAGGTTAAAAGCATTGACTAAGCTTCCAGAAGACCAAGTTCAATTCCCAACACCCACATGGCAGCTCACACCTGTCTGTAACTTCAGGGGATCTGACATCCTAACACAGACATAAAAGCAGGCAAAACAATAACGCACATAAAAATAAATAAATAAATAAATAAATAAATCTAAAAGAAACCAAAAATCAAAGCAAATTAACATTCCTAGGATCTACCTTTCAAATTGACATGAAACCCTAAAGTAAATCAACGTGGGCACCATTCATCTAGGGTTCTGAAATCCCTTTCTTCTGATGCATTTTGGAGGGAGGAGTGTAGAAACAAGGTTTCTCTGTGTAGACCTAGCTGTCCTAGAACTCTCTCTGTAGACCAGGCTGGCCTCGAACTCAGAGATCCACCAGCCTCTGTCTCCTGAGTACTAGGATTAAAGGTGTGCACCACCACTGCCCATCTTGGATACAAAATTTAATAACCAAGTCATACATGATGAATGGCAGAGTAGAAGTTTGGAGGGACCAATTTTTTTTTTCAAGACAGCATTTCTCAGCATAGCCCTGGCTGCCCTGAAACTTCCTCTATCGACCAGGCTGGTCTCAAACACAGAGGTCCACCTGTCTCTTCCTTCCAAATTCTGGGATTAAAAGTATGTGCCACCACTGCCTGGCTGGGACCAATACTTTTTGTCATTAAGCTATCATTATGGATTAGTATTTTGCTGTGTGTGTTGACTAGTTTTAAGACACAAATTGGAGTCATCAGAAAGGAGGGAACCTCAGTTGATGAACTGTCTTCTCAGACAGTGGCGTCACACAACCTTACACTTAGCACAGAGGGAGTCTGGCTTGGTCTACAGAGTGAGTTCCAGGACAGCCAGGATTATACAGAGAAACTGCCTCCACAAGATCCAGCTGTTGGCCAGAATGTAGGGCATTTCCCTTTTTCTCTTCTTTTATTTCTTTTTTTCTGCTTTTTTTTTTTTTGAGACAGGGTTTCCCAGTAGCTATGGAGTCTGACCTGGAACTCACTCTGTAGACCAGGTTGGCTTCAAACTCACAGAGATCCACCTGCTTCTGCCTTCCAAGTGCTGGGATTAATGGCGTGGGCCAACACCATCTGGCAAGATTTTTTATTTTTATTTTTGGTTTTTTGAGACAGGGTTTCTCTTTGCAGCATATAACCTGTCCTGGAACTCGCTCTGTAAACCAGAACTCACAGAGAACCCACTCGCCTCTGCCTCCCAAGTGCTGGCAATAAAGGCATGTGCCACCACCGTATGCCTTTCTTAATTAGTGATTGATGTCCAGTCCATCCTCAGTGGTGCCACCCTGGGCTGGTGGTCCTGGGTGGCTATAAGAAAGCTGGTTGAGCAAGTCATGGGGAACAAGTCAGTAAGCAGCACCCCTCCATGGCCTCTGCATCAGTTCCTCCAGTTTCCTGACTGGTTTGAGTTCCTGCCTCCTCTTCCCTCAGTGACTGTGATTCAGAAGATGTAAGCCAAATACACCCTTTCTTCCCTAGGTTGCTTTTGGTCATCACAGCAACAGAAACCCTAGCTAAGACACTGGGCTAACATCTACTGCTAGATTGCCTTTTCATACCACAGCCTCAAACTGCAGCACTTAACACCCCCTATACTTTGTTCAGCAACCATTACATTTCAAAGGGCTCTTACTTTTCTGGTCCTCCAAACATGGATGTTTTGTGATGGATGTCATTCCATATAATGACATCGGAGGCTCCTGATACTCGAGAGTCCCCTACTGTGAAAATCAGCCTTTTGCTAAAGGCTTCTCTGAGCAGATCCAAGACCTTTCTTCCCTCCTGATTATCAGGCAAGTATGCAATGCGTTGTGTTGCAGGATAGGACTTTCCTGGGTTTGGGTCCTCATTCTGTATGAAGAAAAGAAAATGTTCAATAAAAAAAGAGGCATGCCTCTGAAATTTACTATACTCAGGTGTGTTCATTGTGGGTAAACCATATTAAAAGACAAAAAAACAAAATTACTGTTTTGCTCATATTCTGAATAATTCACAGTTCTCCTCTTCAGATTACAGTCATACCCACCCATCTCCTCCCATCCTGACATATGGTCTCTACCTTCAAAAAAAGACATGAAAGGCTAAATGCACAGCTTGGCAGTGCTTGCTTGGCACGCACAAGGGCCTGGTTTCAGCCCCAACACTGTCGAAATAGCTGAAAAGGCAACCAAGTCTAAGCAAACAGTATGACCTCTAGCTATTATATCTCTACCACAATCGCCAAATGAGTTCCAAGGGAAAATCAGCATCTAAGAGGCTATAGGATTACTCCTTAGGTGCTGGTAACTCTAGCAGAGCCAAAAGAAACTCATGTTCCTCTGGAACACTTACTGTTTGGATGCCACTTTCTATAATGTATTGAATCACAATTGTACCACAGTCTTCATAGCCCGGAAGTGACTGTTTTAATATGCTAATATTCATGCTTCCTTCTGGCTTCTTCTGGATGCCATAGTAAGTCTGACACAGAGGACAGACAGGCTTGAATGACAAGGCCTTGGTGATACAAGAGGAGCAGAATTCATGCTTGCACTTAGGGAGCACACGCTTGTTGCTAATGGGATCCATGCAGATGGCACAGGAATCTTCGTTATCATTTGCCTTCAAGGCCCCAGAGCTGTCAGCAGAGCCTCTGAGAGGAGGTGAAGCTGCATTTGAGTCATTCCTGTCGATATCCATGGGTGTCTCGTGATCCACATTTAATCTCTCTCCAGACGACGGGGACATTCCCATTCTTTTGAACATATACTGCTTTGCCTGTGCAAGCTGATTCGGCAAACCAATCAAAGTCATTGACTCTTTAGATATCACGAAGTGGAAATTTGGGTGCTTTTTCTTTAAGTCATCGACAAACTTGGTCTTGTGTAACTGAGCTTTCCCCTTGCCCAAATGCTTCAGTGGCAGGACTTCTGTCGTTAGCTGGCACATGGCATGTTGGAATGCATCAGTGAAACTTGCATAAGAGT
>PVIU01009745.1:0-10939 GCA_004026605.1 Ondatra zibethicus
CTTCTTCTTCTCATTCACTAGTTCCAGTTCCTGTGTGTGTGTCGAGCATGGCACACCTACTAACAGTCATAGCCTCATAAAAGAATAATTTTCCAAGGACATGTGCTCAACTATGTTCATAGCAGCATTGTTTGTCATAGCCAGAACCTGGAAACAACCTAAATGCCCCTTGACCAAAGAATAGATAAGGAAAATATGGTACATTTACACAATGGAGTACTACACAGGAGAAAAAAATCTTGAATTTTGCAGGCAAATGGATGGAGCTAGAAAACATCATATTTAGTGAAGTAACCCAGACACAGAAAGACAATTATCACATGTACTTACTCATAAGTTGTTTTAAACATAAAGCAAAGGAAAACCAGCCCACAAATCACAATCCCAGAAAACCTAGACAACAATGACGACCCTAAGAGAGACATACATGGATCTAATCTACATGGGAAGTAGAAAAAGACAAGATCTTCTGAGTAAATTGGGATCATGGGGACCTTGAGAGAAAGTTGAAGGGGAAGGGGGAGGCAGGGTGGGGGGAGCAGAGAAAAATGTAGAGTTCAATAAAAATCAATTAAAAAAGAATAATTTTCCCTCCCCAACAGCTACCAGCTGCCAGTAGAACATCAACAAGGAGTAGGGCCAGAAAGTAGTCTGCATCTATGATGGGATTTTACAGTTTTGATCTTGTGCAGTTAACCTCAGTTGCTGTAAGTTCATAAGGGCAAAGGCCAAGCTGTGTCCAGAAGATAACATTTCATAGCGTTCATCTCCATCTCTCAGCTCTTCTATTCTTCCTACCTCTGCTTCTGTTCACTTGGCAGGTGCATGCATGCGTGCGTGAGTGTGTGCGTGTGTGCATGTGTGTATGAGTTTGTGAGTGTGCATGCCTGTGCGCTAAATACATCTCACATTTGATGCACGGATCACAGCAGGACCTAAAATATTCTCCATGGTGGGCAGCCAGTGACAGAGACTGTAGATGGTAGATTCCATGTGGAGACCCAAAAGTCATACCCCGCTACTGCTGTATGCTGACTGCAAGTTGGTATGAAAGCCAACCACACCAGAAGAAAGACTGGCAGGATGACTGTGTGCCTAGAAGGAAAAGGAGCTGGGTATTGTGCAGAGCCAGCCAGTTTCTGCCAGAGGCTGGCATAAGTTGTTTAACAGCTCCAGTCCTACATCTAAAATGACTGCTTCCAGCAGAATAAATTTCTCTACAGCAAGCTGTGATAAATGTTATGACTCTATATTTTATTTTATGGTTCCTCTGCTCCATTCCTTCCAAATTGCCTTATTGCGTTTCATTATGGGCACTAATGATGAATTAAGTTGGACTGCTTAATAATTAAAAGTATCTCTAGGATAAAGCCATCTTCTCTCTTGGAGGGAATCTATTTGGCTTTGTTCACAGTAGCTAAGCTCAGCGCAGGAGAATGGGAATCCTTCAGAATTGAGCAGACCTCGCGATAAGAGACGCTGATGAGAGTGTTTTCTTTGCCATGGTAGGAGAATTCCCAGCAATAAGAGAATGTTGACTGAGACAACTCAACATGGTACAGTCTTTTCATAGCAGTGTGAGGATGACAAACCCAGAGTTTTGGGAAAAAACTTGAGAAAGAACCAATTTCTGATGCATGTTTGGAAAATGCTGGAGGAAGCACTCCCTAGTTTGGGATCAAACATGAATGTCACCTCACGTCAAGCAGTTTGGTTGATCCAAGTTGGCCTTAGAGGAGGTATGAGGGTACCAAGCTGTACTTTAAGAAGTGTTTGTGAGTGCTTTCCCAGAACAAGGATCTGCTTTCCCTTTAGGGTCCCCTAGGATTCTCTGATACCCTCTCTAAGGCTCTGGACTGTGCTGAGGTACGAGTGTGAAGTTTAAAATTACCAAAGCAACGGTGCATAGGGTTGCTCTTAAAAGGTTGCAGTCTTTAGCCCCAGATGACACTGCAGAATGGGAAGAAGCTGGGGGCATGCACCTCTGAACCATTTCTAGTAAGGTCTGCTCTTGCACATTCTCATTAAACAGTCTTGTGTGAGCTTGCCTTGCCTCATGCTGTGATTGCATACACTGGTGAAGCTGCCTGGGAGTGGGGGTGGAGCAGGGGCGCAGGCCTCGGCAATGCTGCCCAAGGCGCAGGTGCAACAGGCAGGGGGCTGAAGCCTGCTTCGTAGGCTTGTGATCTCAAGGGAGAGTGAATCTCTCTATTTGCTCTATAAAGTGAGGATTCATGATCCTCCTTCTTTGTATTGGAAGGAGTATAAGTTAAACGATACACTTTATGGTAGTACTGGAGACCTAGCAGCGTCTCCGTAAGTGGTAGTTACTATTTGGTGTCTTGAAATATCTGAGCGTGTCAGGTATGAGATGGATTAGATGCGCTATGGGTGGCCCTGTGGGAAGAACAGACATCAACAGATCTGATTTACTGAGATACCACTCAGCCTAGCATAGACCATGTTTAATACAGAAAGGGATAAACACAGAGCAGGGGACGGGATGAGCTCCCATGACTGAGAGGATTTGAGGATCCACTTCTCAGAGTGAGAGAGAAACTTTGCGATTACACTGTTATATCTGAGTCCTTCTTCTTCTGGGGGTGTACAGTGGCCACCCCGTATATAAGTTAGAATTAGGAGATGCCTGACAGCTCCCCATCTCCCCCTCTCTTTTCTCTCCCTCTCCGTATTTCTTCTTTATCTGCCTTTCCATTTTTATCTCTAAGAAAAACTTGCTTTGAAAGTGGCATTCATGACATTTCTCAATTTCAGGAAGAAATTGGTATGTTTGGAAAACTATTACATAGAACTCTTTTAATAATAAAAAAATCCATATTCCCATGAATGCAGTACCTTGAGAAAGTGATGTTGCTTTGTCTTACAGAAGAAGCTTTTTCTACAGGGTTTTATTTGTTTAAGACAACTAACTATTGGGGTACAACCACTGTGTGGGGTGATCTACTCCCCTGCTTTTTGTAATCACCTGTTAGAAATCGGGAAAGAGTAGAACTTAGCTTTAAGCTCAAGGACTTAGTTTAAAAAATACACTTTGATAAATGTATGCATCAGTTTTCTAGAATAGCAGGGTTGAACTTATCTACTCTGTCAAAAAGCACTGTTTAGAAAAATTGGCTTCCTTGTGAACTGTGATGTCTGTGACTGACTTCTTTCCCATCAGAAAACAGCCAAACACACTTTTGTCTGGTCAGTTGGCTTCTGTTTTGTTTATAGACAGAATCTTGCTTTGTCCCAGGATAGTGTCATGAACCTTAGTGTCTGGAGTGCTGGAATGACAGGTGTGTCTCCAAGCCTTGACAATCTGTCTTAAAGTAAAATGTACTTATCTGGGCTTATCTGGTGGTCGATATAAAATTAAACTAGACATATGTACTTGTCTTTATATCCCACATTTGAAGGAAGATGAAGGAATTAGCATCACTTTATGGTTACTAGCATAATTATGGTTACTAACTTAAGGTTAAGACCTTATAACCTAAATCTAAAGGCAACAGAAGTAGCTAGGGGATACGCATTGAAAGTCAGTAATATGCCATCCATTAAAGTTTGGTGTTTAATCTCTGTCTTAAAAACTGAATAGCTTAGCCTTGTGGTACAGGCCTGTAATCCTAGCCACTTAGTAGACAGGGGCAGGAGGGTCACAAGTTAAAGGCCAGCCTGGGCTATAAGAGAGAGTTTAGCGTTAGCGTAGGTAATTTTGTAAGACCTTGCATAAACTGGGCTGGGAGTATAGCTGAGTGGCAGAGCCTTTGACTAGCATGAATAAGGCCCCATGCTCTTTGCCCAGCACCATAGGGAGAAAAGGAATTGAAGGATTATTTTAGGAATTAAATTCTACTGGCTTCAAAGCCAATCTTGTTGCTATGCAGCAGAGATACCCAACCACCCAGATCCAGAAGGTGGCTGGCTGTGAACATGAGGAGACAGGGTTTGCGGAGAGTTTTGAGAACACATGGAGCCACATAGCCTGGGATGCTGGTTACTTAGGGTTAGAAGGAAAAGGTTCTGAGGTGAAACCTGATGCAGGACATTTCTGTGCATTTTTTCTAGCATCACATCGTGGCCCAGATGCAGATACTTGAGCATTATTTCCCAGGGCTTTTGGGCGGCGTCTCAGTGATGAGTGGGTCCTGAATTTTTGAACTATTATATCCACTCGCTGTAGCCTCAAAGGGTCTGAAGATGAGAGGTGGTCTTCAAAGATTATTGAAGACAGGAAGTACCTAAGGTCTTGTCATACATGTCCACATTTCTGGAAAAAAACTAGCAAGCTCCCTGGATTTGGAGCATCTAGCACGTCCTGTCAATAGCATGTGGAACACAAGGGTCAGGATGTGTAATTGCGATGCTCAATGATTCACCACTTGCCTGTTTTAAACACACACACACACACACAGAGACACCCACATACACACACACGCTGCAGAGATATCTCATTCTGATCTGTTTCCATGACATTTCAGATTACTATCTGTGATGTATGATTTTGATGTTGATTTGTTTGGACTAAGAACTGCTTAGGACATTAGGCACACCTTTGGATATGTCCACTATCCATGACTGTGGTTCCAGAGAAGGCTGGCAAAGTAGAGAGAGCCACCTTGAGTGTGGCTATCACTATGCCATGTTCTGGGGTTGCAGCCCCCAGAAAAGGGAAGGAAAAAGGAGGAAGTGAACTAAAGCTGACATTCTTTTTCTGCCTTCTAAACTGCTGGGACATTAGAAAGCAGCCTCTGCCATGGACGGGATCTGGTCCCACTACAGCATTTTTCTCTCCCATTAGACCATATTTTCCGAGCCATGAGCTCCAATAAACACTCCCTCATTACTTGTCGAGCACTTGGTCACAACAATGAGACAGACATCTCAGAGATGATCTTTGTTCCTAAAGTGACCTTGGCCTTGCATGAGAGGTCCAGCTGCTGTGTGGGGCATTCTGGAGCCCCCCCTCACTTAGCTGGAGAGAAACAGCTTGGAAGACAGAAGTGGCCATTTGATGGTGTGTGTGAAAAGTCAGAACAGAATCCCCACATAAGAGGCAACTCTGACATTAGTGCTTTTGATTTTAGACAGGAGACTCTAAAGCTGGAAGCAAGGAGAGGGTATTCTGAAATCCTTCTTCTGAAAATCCCATAGAGACTAGCTGTCCAGAAATATAAGTCAAATATGTGAGTTTAACATTTCTGGCACTCACACTGACAGAAGTGAGGCTAATTTCAGTGAACTTGGAATATCCAAATACTGCAACAAGCCATTGACATTAAAAATTAGCTGGCATATTTTACACCCTTGTTCTGTGTCATGAGATGTGTATGCTTCATATGTACAATGTATCTCAGTTCTCGAGTGTCTGGTGGTTTTTGTACTAGAGCAGCCTAAAAGCCAGGCTCCCAAATTGCTAAGAAATCTTTTCTAATTCGCTGGTGCAGTTTCCAGCTAGAGATAAATGTTCAAATTTTGTTCCTTGAAGAAGCTTTTTAAGTCCCTCAGAAAGGGAAATTAAACGTTGGGCTGTGATGGATGTGCCGGCGCACAGCAGTGCCGGCGCTGTGTGTGACTCTGGATCTGATCCAAGTGAGACACGAGATGAGGTGACATTTTTAACTGGAGTGAGCCCACCAAAACAGCTCTCTGGAAACGCTTCTGTATTGATCCTGGGTCTGTACAAACATAGGTGATGGGGCGGGAGGTGGAGCATTAAATTGAATGGTCAGTCTGTAGCGATGTTATCTCAGGAGAAGGAGCAGGGTGTCTGGAACCAGGATGGGATGGGAAAGGGAGCCACGGCACATGGCGGAAGAGACATTGAACAGAAGCAGGTTCGGAGGAGGGGCAGGGTGAGAGGCAGAAGACCTGGGAGACATGATGGAGCAGGTCAGGAGTGGAAGTGTGCAGATGCTTCTGTGAGGTTGGCTGGCTCTGGTGGACAAGGAGAGCTAATGAAAACCAGGCCTGTCCATGGTGGCTGACTTCAATATAATGAGTACACAGCAGTGATGTTTGTGTATATGTTTGAGGCTTTCCCAGGAAGCAGGAAGATAGTAAAAAGATAAACTCTTTGTGATCTGGAGGCTGGAACAGTATGCTCCATATTAGTCACTGGGCTTTTCCTGAGGGTCTTAGTTTTTCTAGGAGTACCTGGGGAGAAGTCCTGGTCTTTCCTGCTTTCATAATGGAGTCCTGAGCTGGTCATTAGCCACCTCCCCCACACAATGTAGAGCTCTTTCCTCTGGTGACCATCATGCTGTGCTGTCTGGAGGTCTAGTGTCAACATAGCACTCATGGAGCATGACCCAGGGGACAACATTATCATGTGTAAGAGCTGGATAGGAGTGTTTAAAAGAAGGACATCTTGTACCAGTCCAGGAAGTTGTGTAGACATTCATTTTATGACCCACTCTCTTTTCTGTGTGTTTTCTACTCAAAAGAAAATTCCAAGCATATAGGATAATCTTCTCAACATAAAAACCAAGTGGGGTGTCCATCAGCAGAATGTATGCTTAAGTTCTAGAACATGCGCATGTGGAGACCTGGCATTAGGAAAACCACGACTCTCAGGAATGTATTGCTCAGTCCAAGACATGTAACATTCAGCACAGCCTGCTCATAGCGTGTTTATGAAGTTGAAGGGCAGAATGGATTCATAGGGGAAACCATAGCTGATGCTGCTGGAGTCTTGACCAGACAGGAATGTAAGATTTGGAAGTGATGATGTTTTAGGCACTAATAAGACTTATGAAGAGACAGAGTGTGAAACTGTTCCAAACTTATCAAGTAGGAACCCTAAGATTTATACACTTTATGTAAATTGCAGCCCAAAGGGGAAAAGATGAAGGTAATAAGACACCATAGTAAGCTCTAATACTAAGCATGCCAGTTGATTTTGAAGTATGTCAGGAAAGAAGATGAGCTGGCTGATAGTTGGACAGACGGACAGGCACGTGATTGAGGGAACACAGCAAGGGTTGAGAAGTGCGATGTGGGAATTAACTGTGTAATTCCTCAACCTGTGTATAGTTGAGAAATGTTCAACATTAAGTTGTTAGAGGACATGGAATACTTTGTAAATTTGAATGCCTTAAACAATTTAGGCTTCTATGCTATGCATGAAATAAAAATTCAAAACGGAGCACAAGTCAAGAGCTGCAATTATAAAACTTATGGGATGAGCAGGGAGGAACAATGCTCATGGCCTTGACCTAAACAGAGACCTTGGCTATGACACTGAAAGCTGTGATTCCAAAAAAGAAAATGCAGGTAATCCAAAACAGAATTTAAAATATATTGCCCTGTGAAACAAAAGAGCCAGCTTGGGTAGGAGAAAATATTTTCAAATCCCAGATTTGACACAAGACCCAGTACAAAACTCAGTACTAAGAGACAGTAATTTAAACACCACTGCACTGAAGATTATAAACACATGCTCAGTGCATGTGTCTCCAGAGCGAAGCACCATCTGCCGTTCACCTACTAAAACGGCTCTAAGCAAGAAGGCGACCAAGGCATGGCTGTTCTAGCCTGTAGGCAATGCCAGCACTTTGGAAACTGAGGCAGGTGGATTTCAACTTTGAGGTCAGCCCAGACTGTATCTCTAGTAAGACTGTCTTGAAACAAAAGTCAGCAAAAGTCAAGTACTGGTGAGCTTGTGGATCCTCAGACAGAGCCATGTGGGTGTAAACTGTTAGAAGTATTTTGTATTTTTCATTTCTTGGTGGAATGTTAAGTCTAAAACAACCTTGGGACCCATCAAGTCTATGTTTATGGGATGCGAAATAAGGACGCAGATCTGCCGAAAGACTTGAAGGTGGCTGCTCAGAACAATAGTGGTAGCAAAGAACAAATAGAAGCAATCTAGATTCTACAGCTACGGAGTGCTGAATGAGAATGCGGGCCATTTGTGAAAATGATTATTATCTGACCCTTTGCAGATGGATGAGGATAGATACCCAGAGACTTTGTCCTAGAGCCTACTATCTCTACGGTATATAAAGGGTAAATCTATAGAGACAGAAAATGGCCGTGATCTCTATGATATTTAAAGAGTAAATCTACACAGAGAGAAAATAGATAACAGGTTTCCTATGAGCAAACAGGAACCTGAAAATGAGCAAAAAGGGGCTATTGTGGGAGATTGAAACATCTGAGAAATAGATTGTTGTGATACTTGTACAATTCTTTAAAATTGGTGACAATCACTGAATTGTCACTGAAAGCTGCTATCACAAGATATTAGCATTGAGAGAATGCATAAAGTGACTTGTAATAAGAGTAGAACACGAATACAGGTCCAGTCAAAAGCCACCCGGAATGATTTCCTCACAGGACAATGAAATTCAGCCCCTCATCTCGTTCATCCTCACCATGCGACTTTTATATATATATATATATATATATATATATATATATATATATATATATATATATATATATATATATGGTTTATTTAACTTTTTATTTTATGTGCATTGGTGTGAAGATGTCAGATCCCCTGTAACTGGACCTTCAGACAGTTGTGAGCTGCCATGTGGGTGCTGGGAATTGAACCCGGGTCCTCTGGAAGAACAGTCAGTGCTCTTAACCACTGAGCCATCTCTCCAGCCCCACCATGCGACTTTTAAAAGTTACTTAAACTCTTTGTGACTTACATTTCTGTCCTGTGAAGTAGCAACCATAGCCTGTGACCACTGAGAAATGCTAGGAACCTGCATGAGATAAACAACATTTAGCCCAGCATTCCACAAACCGAGGACTTAATAAACTTAATGACTATGGTAATGACGGTGGAGAAAGCCTGGCCAGAATTTTACTCTTGGTTTTCAGCTCAAAGTTCATAACCTTGAAAGCATGGGTGTGCTCTGATGCTTGCTGTCCAGCACCGTAGATGACATTTCTGAAAAGACAGACAACCATATGCCACTGTCACGCCCCAATTTCCTGCTTCTCTCTATTTCCCCCTTTGCCACGGGCTGCTCATTTGTTCTCCTCAGACCTTAGGAAAAGAGGACTCCAGCAGCCCCCTGTTGCCTGCTCATTTCTAGCTTCCCACGGTGCCATTGACCTCTGATAGCAGGTGAACAGTTGTGACTTACAGGAGAGAAGAAAGACCACGGTGGCTAAGTAAGGGTTTGCGCTCTTCACCTACGAAGTAGGAAATATAGGTTGTATTGCATGCGCTCTCTTGTCATGATGTAGTAATGAGGAGTGGGCCGCGTTTCCGGCACCCAGCTAGCTTAACTCCTGAAATAATTACACAGAAATTGTATTCATTTAAATTACTGCCTGGCCCATTATCTCTAGCCTCTTATTGGCTAACTCTCACATCTTGATTCAACCCATATCTAGTAATCTGTGTATCACCACGGGGTTGTGGCTTACCGGGAAGATTCTAACCTATGTCCATCTCAGGCCCGAGATTCATGGCGTCTGCCACACTTCTTTCTTCCCAGCATTCTGTTCTGTCTACTCTGCCCACCTAGGGGCTGCCCTATCAAAAGGCCAAGGCAGTCTCTTTATTAACCAATGAAAGCAACCCAAATACAGAAGGACCTCCTACACCATCATGAACTGTGAGACTCTGCTTTGCTTTCTTCTGCTTCCCAGGATGTCATTCTGAGTTTATATGGATGTAAAAGTAGTCCCCAGCTAGGAAAACGGCAGGGGGTTGTTAAATCGGGGCTAGGTATGGGGGATGGGTTGGGTAAGACTCAAATTTACATTTACAGAGATTCTAGGCATCCCAGTTACACACTCTGTAGGCTGATTTCAGGTTTCTCAGGCAATGAAAAGCAGTTGTTTTACTTTTTAGTGAGGCTGACAGTGAGAACTGGCTATTTCCAAATGTTCGCATGTGGAGTCCTGCTGGTTTTTTTCAGAGTGGCAATTAGCAGCTCAGCTCAGTTTATACACGTGAGGAGTGTGTGTGAGTCCTCACCAACAATCAACCTCTACATCCAATTAGAACTGAGGTTTTTTTTAATCATTAATAATCCTATTCATTGGTAGAGTAAATGGTTTCAATAGTTTCATTATTGCCAACTCAAAACAGGATAATCAAGGGATTTCAAACTGGAAAACTTTGAAGCAACAAATTTAAATTCTATATCAAAAATGGCCGACTTTGCCCTACTCACTGGTGTTATTTCCATTTAAACATCCTAGTTGTCACTGTCAACTTCATAAGGTTGAAAACTAGGTTAAAATGGCTGCTTACAATACCAAGTTTTCTTTTCCAGTTGGAATTTAAGGTCACAGTGCTTACTAGTCACCTCTCTGGACTGGAACATGGCTTTCTGCTCAGTGGGCTATGATGACTTTGACTTCTGGTTGTGTTAAGGCCTGTTCCATCCCACACTTATACCCGGGAGCCACAAACTCCTCCTTGACTCAGCCTACTGCCCACAGCTTGGCTGCTTCCGGGCCCTCTGCCAGTTCTTCTTAGTTTTATTAATCATCTTCCAAGGGTCCCAGTTTCAGCTTCTAGGGTAGGCTGAGTGACACCATTCTGTTCAGCTAATATGGTTTGGGTGACAAAATAAAGTCCCCTTGACTCATAATTAGGTCTGCTACACCTGCACTGGCACCATGCCTTGTCCTATGGTCCCTTGCTTCACTCTGTGACAGCCATGAGTATAAATCAAGGCTTACACCCTGATGTTTCCTCAACCCCAGTAGGGGAAACAGTCAAGGTCTGCTGGTCACGTCTCTGTGTGTTTTCTTTTTTTTTTTTCATACATTGTTTTGTTTTATTTTTTCCATTCAAGAACATAATTAAAGAAATAAATTTTTTTTTTCCTTTCTTCCCCTTCTCCCGGTCCCCTCCCACTACCCCCCCACCCCTCCTCCCTCCCCCTTCTTCCTTGAAAGAGGGCATGGTGCCCTGCCCTGTTAGAAGTCCAAGGCCCACCCCCATCCCTCCTGA
>PVIU01009745.1:11039-74347 GCA_004026605.1 Ondatra zibethicus
AGTCTGGTTTGATCATATGCTCATTCAGTCCCAGTCCAGGTGGATTGGTGCGCTCCCATTAGTTCAGGCACACTGTCTCAGTAGGTGGACCAGCCCCTCACGGTCCTAACTTCCTAACTCATCTTCTCCCACCTTCTGCTCTTCACCTGCACCTTGGGGGCTCAATCCATTGCTCTGATGTGAATGTGGGTCTCTGTGTGTTTTCAAATGGCATGGCAGGTCTAGGTATACAATCTTCCACTTGAGACATGGAAGATAATTCTAAATTTTCAAAATTCTAAGTAGACCAGTCAATTTGTGACTGGAACATAGCTGGCTCCCTCATCATAGATGACATCTTGCCCTGTTCATGCTCAGCCTGCTGGTCTTCTGTGCTCTGAGAAGAGCACCATTTGCAAATGAAGGAGCGGCTTTCCCTGACTCAGGGCACTGTGCTTCCCGTCCTCACCATTTCCTTGTGCTGAGATGGACTGGAAAGTTTTTAGATCCATTGGACTGGAAAGTTTTTAGATCCATGTCAAGAAATAAAAACAGGCTAGTGGTTAGCATGAGACCTCTGTAACTAGTGACCAGTGCAAGCGACTTTAGATGGTGCAACAATTTTAAGGGACAACACATTGCAATAGCCTGACTCCCCGCTGTCGGGATTATGGAGTGGTCTACAACACTATGTCCAGGTGGTGGTCTCTTCTGGAGGTATGGACGCTAACTCCACCCTGACAAATGCCCTGGTTGTGGGATTAACTGATTTGTGCATTTGCTGGTTTGGGATTTCAGATTGGGTATAGACTACCTATTCCCCAAAGCTTCTTTTTCAGATTTCTATAGATATGTCCTATCTGCTGCCATGTGTCACTATGGTCAAGAGATGTAGCCAGGTCTCCCAATTCTGCAGTCTAATCCTGTGAGCTAATGGAAGCCTGTTTCAGCCAGGTTTCACTTACTCAGTTGTAAAGTCAGTACCATTGTCCCCCTTGTAGAGGAGAGTATCTTGTGAAAACACTTCTGGTGCCAAAGGTTAAGAACAAAGACTGGAATCCAACAACTTAGTTTTGCTAGGGACTTCTGCGCACGCTGTGGCTGAACGCTTTCCTTTCCCCGAGTCTTCCTCTGGGGGGCAGGGAGCAGGGCTCAAGGTTCTCATTGTCAACCTGGCCAGGGATGATCAAACCCTGGGAAATCTGGAGAAGACGGAATGTATCAGAAAAATAATTCAGTAATTATACAGCTAAAAAATGAACTGACAAAGAGATAGTATTTTCCCTTTGTTCTTGGATTCCTTATTTACATCCCACTTTGCTTCCACGGTGATGACTTGCTGAGGGGTCTAACAAAAGACACACAAACAATGGAGATGAGCAGACAAGGGTAAAAGGTCAGGACTGGGTATGTGAGCTATTCATTTCGCATGTTATTTTCCCAGCTGGGAAATCTACTGCAAAACTTAACTGAGATCAGAAGGGTGCTTCATAAATATATAGGTTAATTCCAGCAATATATCTGAAGTGCTTAGAGAGCAGCCCTCTCTCTATTTCACTATAATGGCCCAGCTTAATTTGTCATCTTTGTTCCCCCTCCCTTTTAAAGCATTGCCGAGACTTTAAGATACTCATTGTGAATTAATTTGGGATTTGGCATAATAACATTAATCATGCTAAAAGAATTCATTTGACAGTAATGCAGTATAATTAGTGATATGCTAAATCCATTGAGATCTACCAATAATTATAGAAGCGTTATTTTAAAACCTTATATAGGCACTGCTTTTTCTTTTTCTTCCTTTTTTCCCCCTTTTCTATTTTGAATCTGCAACATGCAGAGGCAAAGTTTCAGCTCTGACAATTTGCTTCTTGAGCTACGAGGCAAAGGTATCAAGAATAAACCCCAGCAGATTTAGCACTAGCCTGAAGGGGCCTGTGCTTGGGGCAAAGGGTATGAATTGCCATTGAGAGGACTGTTTAATCCTGCAGACAGCTGGATAGATCATGTGGAATTATCTGGGAGGCTTGAGAAAATAAGTGGAACTGAGCAAACATAGACCTTAAAAGCAGATGAAGCACAAAGACTGTTGGTACAAGAAAATACTTGAATTCTTATTTATAGACTCTGAATGTTTGCTCTCTCTTAAAAGTACTAAGAGTGGATGGGGAATGGGAAGAAGCAAGGAAGGGAGGTTTTGCAGCTATTGACTTTTCAGTATTGCAGCAGCATGGGATCTTAAGAAAGAATAACCATATTGCATCATTGTGCATAATGAAAACCAAGGCCTCCTTTGTGGCCAGATGATGGATAGGACGTAGAAGACAACATGTTAAGTGAACTAAGCCAGACACAGACATACACAAATACACAGATATTGGGTGATTTCTATTTCACGAAGAATCTACATGTGTTGGTGTCATAAGAGACAAGGGGAGATTAGTGATTGTCAGAGCTTATGATCATGGGAAAGCGGGAGGAATGAAGAGAAGTTGGTCAACCAGGATCAAATGACTGTCAGAGAGAATAACTTCTCATCTCCTGCAGGGTCAAAATAGTTGACAATTATGAATAGGCTATCTTGAAGCAGCCAAAAGAGAGATGTTGAATGTTCTTACCACAAAGAAATGCTACATGTTTGTGGTGATGGTATGCAATTACTCTGATTAGATAATTGTATGCATAGACTTCATTGTATTCCATACATGAGCATAATTCTATGGCTACCATGAGGAAATGAAATAATTAAAAGAAAACTGAGGGCCATCAAAATTGCCTAGCTGTTCAACATACAGATTGGGGACTCGGAGCACACACTAGTCAATAGGAGAATGCATCTTTGCAAAGTTAGTTATAGTAGGACAACTTAAAAGCCTTTGACAATTACAGAAATCGAAGTCTTTGGCATTTTTAAGTCTCCTTTCCTTAATTTTCTTCAACTCTTAAGGAGGTTTAAATAAGAAGATTGACTCTCATTTAAACAAATATGATGAGACATAATTTCAGGATATTTGGGTAGTCATTAAGAGTGCATTGGGAGAGCAGCAACACCGAGAAAGATGCTATTGAAGCTTACTTGGGGAGTAAAAGGGTCTATATGATTAGTAAGAAAGTCACCTGATTCCCTTTCCAGAAGTTAGACTATTCTCTACAACTGGTACATTCTGTGGTGCTTTCCATGCAAGCGGCCAATCTCATGCCCTCAAATACAGATCCAACTTGAGAGAGGTTACTAATCTATCTACATATACACGTGCGTGCACACACATATCCTTATGTGAGCTGAGCAGGGGGTCATCCTTTGTGAGGAGGCTGAAGTACCTTTGAGATGCTGGCCAGACATTAGGGATTGATGAACTGTGGTAGAGCAGCTGCCAGTCCAAAATCATTGAATTAATGGTGTCTTTGATGTGTCTGTGTCTGAAGGAGAAAATAAAAATGCCAAGAAAAGAGAGAAATTGAAGTCTGTTTTTGTAAAAAGCACAGAGAGTTTGCTGTCCCTGTTAAGATTCAGGGACTACTGGACAGATGTGTGTACACTTTAAAAACAAAGCTGCTGCCTGCTGTGTGCTAGGCTGGTTTGAAGCTAGTGGTGCCATGCAGACAGTTGGGCTCTTGTCACTGCAGTGAACAGCCAATGTGAGGCTGAATGTGGCCCTCTTAACACTACTCGCTTCTCCAGCTGAATGTTTTTGGATTAAGAAACTAAGTGGGTCCCTCTGGAGAGAGACCTTGCTTAGCCTAGATACAGGGCTGAGGGGCTTGGTCCTGCCTCAACATGATGTGACAGGCTTTGTTGTCCCCATAGGAGGCCTTACCCTCTCTGAAGAGGGGATGGGGGTGAGGTGGGGAGAAGGTGGAAAGGAGCAGGAGGAGGGGAAAGAGGGAGAACTGGGATTGGTATGTAAAATAAAAAAGATTGTTTAAAAATAGAAAATAAATAAGACTAACAAAATCACAAAAGAGCAACTAGGTGGAGATCGGCATAAGGGTATTTTGTGTTGTATTATGTTGTGTGTTTGGCTTGCTGCTTCTTTTGCTTAGCTTGATTTTCTCACCACAAACCTTCAGAACGGGACCATTGCAGGCTGTTTCTGTTGAATACTGGTACCCAGGACTATATGTGGAGACAAATGAAATCCTGTCATCTTGCCTCCAGTTACAAACTTAGGGAGGTAGCTTGACCCAGAATGTTTTAGCCCTGGCCTCTCTCTTGCTCAAAATTTTCCTGGTTGCTTATCTACTAATCTATTCATGATTTGTTAAAGACAAGATCTTTCTAACCTGTAACTTGCAGTTCTCCTGCATCAGCCTCCTAGTGCTGAATTGACAGTTGTGGCTATTCTTGGCTATCAAATTACTTATTTTTTGGTAGAATCATTTTGTCCTAAAGTACTAAGTCAAATACTTCATGAGGTATCTACATTAACTAGAATAATGAATTCTAATTAAACCTAGAAATCCCACAAGTATATTCAATATCACAAAATTTGTTATACAGAAATAACTTGGCTTATTTTGTGTTCTGTCTTCTGAGTCCCAATCTTTGTTCTTCATTATGCTTGAAAGTATGACTTTTCAAAATAATAGTTGTATGTAACAAAGCCATTTTATAGGGCTTTCCCCTGGCTTTCCAATGGAAGAGGCACACATGCCCTGACCTAAGGAAAAACTAGAGCCCAAAGCACTAAATGACACTGGCAAATTTATCAGATCATAAGCATCCAAATCTGTGCAGTACTTCTGATAGGAATTCAACACGGATGGCCAGAACTCAGAAGCATGACGATGAACATGTGTAACGGAAACCTAGTCAAACCCCAAACCACCCTTAGAAATACCATTACATAACCTGTTCTGTAGGATGAAGGATACAGCTCATCAGTTAACTTTGTCCTGAGAATATTAATCTTATGAAAATACTTTAAAGTATGCATTATGGTCTGGCTATTTGGCTCAGCAAGTAAAGGCACCTGCTACAAACCTAATGGCCTGAGCTCCATCCCTGACATCCACATGGTTGTCCTCTGATTTCTACATGTATTCCATGGCACACACACACACACACACACACACACACACACACACACACACATATATATATATATATAATACATATTATAGTATATCACTCCATCTACTCATAGTGGTGTGTGCTCAATTGAGTTAGCAGTACTAGAAGTGATTCCTACGTACAGAAAAACCATATGACAGAAACTAAGACATCATCATTTGCTTTGGAGTAGAAGGGACAAACACATCACCTTGTCCTGTCATGAAGGTGCTGTCCCACTATCCTTGTACAAAGTGATTGCCTTATTCTGAGCTCATCTGGATAAAAGAAAACCAAGGTATCTAAAGTATTTCTGAGCAGAACATAGTAAACCAATGGTAACATTTTTTTTGAGCAGAGAGCATAAGTTGTAAGCAGAACTTGCCTCCTGGTGAAATGCTGAGGGTTAGGTGGGTTCCGGCCATTGGAAACCAGAGAAGTACATCAGACATCAACATTTTCCATACACAGTTTCAAGCATAGAAGCAGCTGGGTAATTAATGTATTTTAAAATCTCAGCAGGCTGAATTTGAAAGAGCAAATATCTAAAGTACAGCCAACATGGATAGCAAACTATTACCTGATTGTGAAGTAATTATGCCTTACATGAGAAGATGGCGGGGCGGCAATCAGCTGGTGGCCTCTAATCCATGAGATGCTTTGTACTTCACAGGAGTCTTCTTCAGCCTTGAAGGTCTTTCATGTCAACTAATTGATGACTTCTTTTTTTCTTAAATTTGTAATTATTTTTTTGTGAAAAAATATTTTAATTGAGATCTTTAAAGTAAAATTTTAAAGGAAATTGCATATCATTTATTTTAAATATGACGGACATTTTCAACATTCCCAGAATGGAAACTAATTGTAAGTTTGCTCATTGCCTAGTGACTTGTCCCACGTTAGTTTCTAGGACAGGAAAAAGTTGTGGATCAGATCAAATTGTTAAAAATTTCATAGGGTCAAAATTAACCATTGTTTTTATAAAAGAAGGAAAACTAAACCCTAAGCATTAGGGACTAGGGTGTGGTGAGCCACAGGTAATCCATACTGACTTATTTGCGGTGTGTGAGCGCTAATATCTCTGTTAAAGGAAGACCAGCATGGCCTCTTAGCACACCTCAGCCTGTACTTCTGCATGCACACAAAAGGACATACATGTTTTCTATGTAAGTCTGAAGGCCAGGGTGTGGACCTGGGCCCTCCCAGCCTGTCTTTCTGAGACTCTAGTGCAACTTGGCAATGCCGAACTGGTGGGAATTGCTGGCCTTCAAGACATGGCTTTACAAAGAGATGCTCTCAACAGCCTGGGCTACTGTCCCAGTCACCCTGACTAGTGACATTTGCCTAGATTCGATCTCTGCACAGTCCCATTTAGTAGTTGTGGTGTTTTAGCTCTGAGAGTCTTTCTCAGCAAGTATCACTCACCGCGTCTGCTTGTCTAAGTCTTGGGGACAGTTGGCTGGCTCCGCAGCAGCCCTTTAGAGACAGACTCTTATGGCTAAGACACTGTCTGTCAGCAGAATATTTTCCTTCAGTTTACACAGTCTTTTTCTCAGAGCATTGCAAATAAAATGTTTCCCAAATCAGTCTGACTTTTCATCAGTAATCCCTCGGAGATGGATTGCTTGAGAAAACCAGCTACACATTCAGGCACAGCGAACCCTGAACAATGGAAAAGAAGAAATTGTACTCCTCTCCTGAGATTGATCATTGCAAGTGTTATAGCCATGCTCTCTCATATGCACTGGCATGCCTGTTTTACTTAGAGGAATTTTAGAAAATGCATGACATTAACAAACAAAACAAACCATGAACCTTAGGGTCACCTTGACAGCATCACAGTGCCATTTTGGGAGAGAAAAAAAAAAGAGATTCAATGTAAGTAAATTACACTTAGAAAGCATTTTTAAACTTTTCAAGAGGAAATAGAACAACTATTTTTTTAAAAAATTTATCATCTTTTTTTTTAATTTTGTGGGCATTGACTGGTATTTTGCCTGCATGTATGTCTGTGTGAGGCTGTCAGATCTCCTGGAACTGGAGTTACAGACAGTTGTAAGCCACGTGGGGGCTGTGGATTGAACCTATGCCCTCTGGAAGAACTGCCAGTGCTCTTAACCCCCAAGCCATCTTGTGGGATCTCCCAAGGATCAGGGATCGGTACCAGCCTTCTTAATATTTGAGTACAAGATTTGGAATTTGTAAGGTGCCGCAGAACCTCTGTGTGCCCGCTGCACTAGCTGTCCTTGAGGATAAATTATAGGCTGACCTCGCCCTGGGATAGGAGTAAGCAGAAAGTGCAAATGCATCTGAAGGGAAATGCCCTGGACTATAATTTATAATATAATGGTTTAGAACTATCATTAAAGAAAGAGCAAAGAAGCCTGGTTCTATTCTGCAAGTGGAAAGTAACAACTTTAGGCAAAAAAAAAAAAAAAAGCTAAAGCACTCTGGCAGCGTCCACCCATTCTGAAAATATTAGTTGAAACTCCTTATCTAATTATAAACATTGTTCTGGATCCCAAAGGTGGAGAGGTAAAAACAAAAATAGCTAAACTCTTACTCCCTTCTCCATTTCTTCCATCTCTAAAATCTTCTCTCTGGCACTTAGTGGGAGGCATGTTCCCTACCCTTTAGACTGCCAACAGCCCCACTGTCCTGTGGCCTCTGTATACTGAATGCCTGGCAGTGTTTCCATGGGCTAATGTGACTGCTTTGGGTGGGTGCCTTGGTACTTAAAAAGAATGTGTATACTGATGCTACCCATGCCAACATTCTGTTCTTGAGTTGTTTTTAGAGACCTGTTATTCGTGTGCACATATGTCACGTATGCACAGATGCCTATGTAGGCTAGAAGAGGGTAGAGCACCCCTGCAGCTGGAGAGACAGGTGCGCAAAAGCTACCCAACAAGGGTGCTGGGTGGAGGTCCTTTGGAAGACCATCAAGTACTCTTAGCTGCTGAGCCATCACTTCAGCCCTGTGTTCCTGTCTCTCCCAGCACTTCTGATTGCTAATTGATGTGTTTGTGCACCGTGTGATAGGTTAACAACGTATAAGTCTAGATATTACTTCCAAGGGCTAGTGACAGCATTCTAGAATTTTATATGGAATATTTTAATTTGAATGGAAAATTAGGAGTGAAGATTTGTATTGGTCACACCGCCAAAGGATATTTTTGTACATTGGAAACAGAAAGGTTTATTAAAGCAGAACAAGGGAGCATACAAAGCAGAATTAACAGGCAGCTGTCTGAGTTCAGATGAAGCGCAGAAAGCTCTCCTTGGAGAGCTATGCTGCCTCTTTTCCCTTTATGATTTTGAGTGAAAGAGAAAGAATGAGGGGTGGGCCATGTCAGGGCGTCGTACTCCCCGCTGTCAATGTCGGTGTCTTTGAGTGCGGCAGAATTGAAATATATGGTTGTTCCTGGCATTATAAAAACTCCACACTATTCCCCAAATCCAAGTTATTTTAATTGACAGTCATTATGGAAAATCAGAGAAAGCCACTCAACAAGCTGTGAATGCTGCTGTAAATTCTGTCGTAATGGGTGGTTCTGTATCTGCTGCAATCTGTGCTCCCGCTTTAGGGAATGTGTTCATTCAGCAATAGTGGCTTCTCCTGATCATGCTTATAATACCTACTGTGTGTCAGGCACTGTTCCAAGCATCTCTCCATTACTAATTTCTTTTTTTCCCCTAACATGTATTTAGTGATTCTTTGGGAATTTCACATCATACTCCCCAATCCCAGACCCTCCATATCTGTTCTTCACCCTCGCAGAATCCCCCCAAAAGAAAATGTAAAAAAACCATAAAAATATTAATTAAAAAATCCTTCACTCCTCTGTCTTTCCCATCCAGCTTTCCATCCCTTCTTTGTTTGTCTTCGTAGCATTGTGTTACACAGTATACCCTTTGGTTCAAACAGCTTTACTTGGCAATTGTTCAATATAATGAGTGACCACTCAGGTTCAAAGCCTCTGGCTTTTGGAACACCATCAATACTGACCCTCACTGAAACCCCTTTCGGGTGGTCTGCTGTTGCTGTGAGTCATGGAGATCCAACAGCTCTGGTTCCATAGGACCAAACCCTTCACATGCTCTAGCAAGTCATAGATGGGGTAGATATTGGGGTGAGCCCTGGATGTGATCCTGGGTGGCAGCTGAGTTGTTTACTCTTAGCTTCCACTAGGACTGCCCCCCCCTCAAGTGAAGGAAGAACCTTTTCTTGTGCCCATGCCATTAGGGGCTCCCCTTCACCTATGGTGAGGGGTTGGAAATAAAGTTGGGAAATATATGGAAATTAACTTAATATAAGTTTTAAGTATAAGAGTTAGAGGGAAGATATGTGCTCAGAAAGACGTGGGTGTGGGCTCCTACTGGAGAGTAGCAATTGTGTAGCTAGCATTAGTCTTGGAAATCATTTTGGTGGCTTTCCAGTTCTGCCCATCAAATTGTTCAACATTGTCTTCTTTGTCTTTTTCCGGGGATAAATACGTTATACGGTGACTGTGGGTGCCTTGGATGGAATTATCATCAGATGACGTAAAACTAGGAGCGATCAAGTTTGCACAAAGGGCTTAGGACATTCCCTTTGCTATAATGGACTTTCTGATGAGAGCCCCAGAGCATTGTAAGCTCATAGCTGGGAAGGAAGGAAAGCCTAAACAACATTGCTCTTTGGATTGGAATTATTAACAAGACATTTCAACTAGTATCTGGGCTAAGGGTCTTTCTCTCCTTTTTTTTCCTGCCCCTATAATTTCCTGTCTTTCTCTTCTGTCTCATTATCTTATTGTAGTTTTGATTGATATCAAGTTAATCTTCAATGAGGCAAGATGGAGAAGCAGGGAAATTGTGGTGACATGGGAAGAAAGAGGAACTCCCCATTCTGGAGTTTCTCGCTAGCCAAGGACCGAGAATCCCGGCACCATCACATTTGCTGTGGAAATTACTGACACAGAGACAATACCCTATTAAAATATTATAACAATAAACCAGCCTCTAAGCCTGAAGTGTGTATTACCTGTCAAGATCTCTTACTTCTCCTGACTATTTTCTGGGAGTCTCCCAAACAAGACTGTTAAGTAAAATCTTTAAAAGTTATTGTTTTATGTCTGTGGAGGAGTTGTATGTCTATGCACCTAGGAAGCCAGAGAAGGATGTTAAATCTCCTGGAGATTCAGATGGTTATGAACTGTTGTACATCTCCTAGGAATCTAGCCCAGGTCATTTGGAAGAGCAGCCAGGGCTCTTAACCTCTGAGCCATCTCTCACCCAAGATTATTAACTTTTTCCATTACAGTGAAATGTCTGAGCATCATAAGTCCCTGAAATCTGGAACTTTATCATCTCAAAAATGTTCATCATGGCATATCCTAGAAACCACTATGATGCCATTGACATTATCTTTTCCTTTAAAGATGGGTTTATTATGCCTATTTTAATGTCTATGAATGTTTTGCCTGCCTGTAAGTGTACAATGCAGTACCCTCAAGCACCACAAGAGGGGCACAGAGCCCCAGGAACTGGGGTTAAAGATGGTTGTGAGTGATGGGAACTGAACCCTGGCCCTGTGTAAGAGCAGCAAGTGCTTTCAACAGCTAAGCTGTCGCTCAGTCCCATCATTGTCTTCCTTAACGATCCTTTAAAACCCATATAGATCATACAACCTAGCCATTGTCGATTTGGGGAGGTATGGCTTTCTTGTTGGAAATCTGTGCCCACAACTGCGTGTTTCTCATATCTCCTTGGGTACCACTTTATTCATTCTGGTGCTTAAAAATCTGTGTTAAATGTGTCTTTTAGTAACCTCCAACTCTGCTTCAGTAGGGTGTGTCCTGCATTTCCTTTCCGTGATAAAGCAGAGGATCCAGCTTTGCATGAATTGAGGTCCCTGAGGGGAGGGGAATTTTCTAGACTGCCAAGGGATGGCAGAATGGAACTGTGTCTCTTCACCTGTTACCACTGACACTCAATAATTCCAAAGAACTCATTGAATATTATTTCTAGTATAGTTTAAGTATACACGTACTCATATATTTTTAACACACACAAACAAATGTTACATAGCTAATGTTTCTGTTCTAATTTTAATAACTCCAAAGTCTTGTATATATTTATTGTCAGCTAGAGTTTGAATTTATTTAATTTGCTATTTCTTTATTTTTAAGATGAGGACAAACAGCAGCATGTCCAACACTTTTTTTCAAAGGGGTGTCGGTGAGGAGAGAGGCTTTTCTGGGTTGCTGTGAAATGTTATTTATCAGTGGAGCACAAGCAGTCACTGGGCTTAAACCTAGTCACTACTTTGAGAAAACCACCATTGCCCCACAGGGTTCTTAGCGGTGGTAATCTTGCCTTCATTTTTATTTTCTTGCTCAGAAAAAGTAATTAATGATGGTGGAAGAGAAGAAGCTTACCAATAGGATGTCATTACACAAGGGAACTTGCACACTGATGGTAGAAGGCAGAAGAAATATTGTTGCAGAGAATTTAAATAAAATGGAATTTGAATTTGCGGCATTTCAATGTGTTGCTGTAGTGTTACAAATAGAGGAAAATAATTCTCTAGAAAGGAAGAGTATTATTCTGTGCGATTCTCTTTTTTTTTAAGATAACAATGGGAAATATGCAAATCTCACCAAATGTGCCTTCAGAGAAGTGCATCTTTATAATTTCCTAAACAAGAATTATTGACTTTGGATTTGGGGGGACAGGCAGATAATGACAGCATTTCACGCTGAAATTCCTTTGAAGGGTTTCATGAAAATCATGTTTGAAAAGTGAATCTCTGAAGAGAAACATTTTATGTCTCTTATATTATTATTTAAGCCCATCCCTCTCCCCGAATAGAGTTTCTGAGCACTGCTACCCAACCCCCGCTTCTGGGAAGGCAGTTCTCAAAGTGTGGGTCTGCTGAGTGTTTCCTTGGTGGCTGTCCCTGCCACAATCTTGCTTTTGAGCAGACTGGTCCTTCTCAGGCCACGTTGTGGTCTGCCACCTAGCTCAGATGCAGGCTGTATCTGAGTGGCCTCTTCCAGAACAGAAGTGATTAGGACTCTCAGAGAAACCAGCTCTCTGATGGATGGGCTTCTTACTTGTTTTGTTTTTTAGACATGATTTTACCATGTGGCTCTGACTGGCTTATGTAACTGGGCTAACTCAAAGTCTGATAACTATCTATTTTGCCTCCAGAGTTCTGGGATTAAAGACATGCACCACCACAGTTTGGTGAGACCTTAGTTATTAAATGACCACTGTAGTAATTTTGAACCAGTTTTACTTTAAAAAAAAAAATGAGGGAGTCAGTATTTTTTAAATGATCACTGTTTTCATAATCTCTCTCGTACCTGTTAAATCATAATGAAATAAAACATCAGACCAACTATTTTTAAATCGGTGATATAGATTTATGAAAACACGTGTGATTTTTGGTTTTTGGTATGCATTCCCATGATGTAACCCACTGCGTGAGAGAACAGAGAGCACTCTTCTCATCTTTGGCCTTCAGGAACACACTCTGCTTTGTTAAGCAGGCTTCCTACTGCTTCGCTCTGAAGTTCCCTTTGAAGAGCAGGACTATAAATAATGGGGCCTTTCCAATTGTTGTTTGCCAAAAGGTATTGTGGAGATTTTTGTGCGTACAGTGACTCGTGTGTTCAGTGTTCTGCTGTGGCCTTGGTCTCTAGGAGCCGAGGACGGCAATGCCCGTGGGTCTCCAACCTGGCTGTCCCCACTGCGTTTGCCAGTTCTAGAGGAGCTGGCTCCTCGGAGAGCGCCGCAGCCAGAGATGTGCTGGAGAGCCCTTCTGGTAAGAGTGCCGCTCTCGAATGATTTGTTTGAATGAATTTCCAGACTGAAGCTGTGTGTTTCTTCCATATTCGTCCCCTGAGAGTTGGAGCTTGCACTACCTGCTTCCTCATTTTGCTTAAGTTGGGTTTTCTCGGGTCTGAACACTGTGCTTTAATAAACCCAAAGTGTCTTGCCTGTTGGAAACTTCTGTTCCTTTGTGGTTTTGTGAATGAAAACTGCTTATTTTATACTTCTAGGGCTGTTACCATATTCTGCTTCAGGCAGTTATTTACAAATTTGCTTACATAATCAAAATTATGAGTACTTTTTCTTGCCATAAATAATTACATTAATTTGAATGCCAAAGAAAGATGCCTTGGCATATTCTTCTAGTATTTTGACCAAATACCATTTCATTTCTAGGGCAGTGTTTTAGTTAATTTGTTTGTCTTTGTTTTTGTTTTGTTTTGTTTTGTTTAAGAATTTGCTTCATTGGAGGAAACATCTTCAGACAGAGATGTCATAAGGCAGAAATGAATTTACAGGTTTAGGAGTGACAACCAAGATTTATAAAGCATCAGAAAACCCATTGGCACACTGAAAGTTAATGATGTTTTGAAGCAAATTATAGTATGATGTGGCAGAAATATTTTGCAATTCCAGAAGGCACCCTAAACACAACAAGGAGTGTTTAACAGAACAGAACACGTGGTATTGTATGTTGAATAACTTTCCATCTGCACAGGACTGTATGAAATGATGTTTTCAGGTGAGGGGACAGATATGAAGGGTGGCTGTTCACTGGTACATCATTTCCTTCATGAAGCTCAGTAATTGCTGTAGTTGGCTGACTTTACCCGTGAAGCTCTCCCGCACTCTGTTGTGGGGTTCAAGCAGACAGACATTGAGTGGCTTTGTTATACTGAGGTACAGAACAAAGGCTCCCATCACCTTCTGTGTGTGGAGCTCTCTGAATGCCAGGAATTAGAACTGGAAAATAGCACCTAGTCTCTTTCCATTACCCATAAGCAATACGTATGTGCCGACGAAAGCGAACTAAAATAGCCTTGGAAATAGACAGGCCACGGTCGCCGTGTGAGAGCCTGCTAAGCCACCCTGGAGGCTGTTATCTCCACACTGAGGCTCGTTTCTCATCGCGCCCACCCTTGCTCACACAGATCTCTGCTAGAACTTCCCAGACAAAGGAATTTTAAGTTTCAAACTTGTTGGTATTCTGAATTATCCATATCCCTATCTTCCTACGAACAGTGGGATGTTCTGCTGACTTTGACAAATCCCTCCCATCTAGACTACACCATTTGTCAGGATGGATACCTCTCTATAGCCCACTGTAGAACGTTCCACATGGGAAGGGCAACAAGAAGGATTCGTTTTCACTTGCCCACATGGTCACTGGCACAGCAGACTTGGTGGCAGCAGCCTTGTGGGCTGTTGTCTCCTCCTTATTGCATTTTTTTCTGAGTGCTCATTTTTTTTTCTACTTAGATTTGCTTTTTTTTTCCTTTTAACTACGAATGAACTGGCATACAGTAGGTGAAATTTTTGATATTTTAGGAGAGCCTGTAGATTGAAAATTAACTTGAGGGACTCGGGAGGTCTTCTGGCGAGGGCATGGTAGTTGCTGATGGTCTAAGAAGAGTCCTTTCTAGGTGTCTTGAGCATTTTTTCTACATGATTCGGCAATGTCACCATGCATTCCAGAGACTGCCTCTACATGTTACATTAATATTGTGAATTACGCCCCTCTACTCATAGTCTGTGTTTGTTGGAAGTACGGCATGGTCCCAGAGCTTTCATAGACACTTGCGATTTCCAAATATGCGGTGGTGACAGGGCACAGAATTGTCCAGGAGATGCATTTTTTATTTAGCAATATTGGTGCTAAGAGTTTTCTGAGCCTTACTTGTGGGCACATTGGGCCATACTGAAATCAAAGTATCTGAAGTCTCTAACAGAACCCAGTGTCCCTCTGAGCATTCTGCTTCACGTCCCCAGTGTCACACTGTTTCTGGGTATTCTGCCTCTCATCCCCTTACTTTCAAAGTCAGGAAAGAACACTGAGATCCAGAGAGACATTTTTCACATTAGCTGAACCAAGAGTTTTATCCAAGGCAGCTAAGACTAATTTAATCTACTTCTCTTCCTTTCCTTAATCAGAATTCTCATAGAGGGATTAATTAACAATAAAGCAACATGAGAGAAAGGGGAAGAAAGCGAGGGCATAGATAATCCACAAACTATACATAATCATCTCTGGGTAATCAAAAGTTAACTGTCATTAACATGACATTTTCTTTTAAAGCCAAGCAGAAAATTATGATTTTTGGCACTAACCTAATCTTTAATTATAGAGCAGTTCCATTCTTTCCCTGTGTTAGTTCAGAGAGCTATAAATTATATTAGTCTAGGGCTTTTGTGTCATTTCCTTTCCTTTTCCATGATTTATATAGTCAGAATACTGACCTATAATTAAGTGTTCTTGAGAACGGCCTCCAGTTAATTAAATGCTGTGGAGTGTGTAGGGTATGCTGTGCCAAAATTCCAAAGGAAGAGGCCAGTCCTGGGTTAACTATCTCTGCAGAGGCTGGGTAAGTCTCAGTGATAGTCACATATGACTGTTGGAGCCATTATACGAAATAAAAATGAGTCTTTCTCTTGGCTATTGTCTGTAAAAGGATATAAAATTCATCTTTTTTTTAACAATTTAAAGATACAATTTCAAAAAGTGGTTGTCTCATTTGAGGCATGCCCTGGGTTTTGACTACTGGTTAAACAGGTTTATGACAAGGAAACAGAAATGAAAGTCATGTCTTCCTCTCACACTTCCTTACAGCCAGTCTTTCCACTATAAAAAGAAAAGACTTTAGGGAGTCACAGTGGTCCAAGGCATTGCTCCTCGGTGTAGCCGTGAGTCCTGGGAGGGGATTGACACCACCACTCTCTTGTCTAGTGCCAGGGGCTCCCCTAACTCCGAGGCTTATCTGAAGCTCACCTCTCTCTCAATCTCTTCATCCTCACCCCCTCCCCACAGTGCCTTCCTGCCCAGTTCCATTGTGGACCGGATGACAGGATCCCAAAGCCAGTTCTGGGACCTAAGGCAAGTCAAGAGGTGGGGGCTGGGTGCAGAGGAAGGAGAAGGGCTTTGTCCTTTGTGGATCTACTTATTCAGAAGGACCTCCAGACCTGTCTAGGAGTGCCTCTAAGCATATGTTTAATCAAGAGCTTAATGTACTTGGTTGTCTGTGTATAGGAGGGCACACTCATGGGCACAGTTGGGTGGAGGGAGCTGGACTCACAGATACATCTGGTACACAGAGTGCTTTAAGCAGTCACAGCGTTTTAAAAATTGAGAGCTCTCAGTCTCAGATCCAGATAGCTGATTCTTTAGAAAACTTCAAACTCTGTTCACACAGTATCAGTGTACTCTTTAGCAAACTAGTGTTGACACAGTGATGGAGTGTTCCCTGGTGCTTAGATGATGGGGTATCCTGCTACCTGGACTGTGTGGGGACCAGCATTTGTTTCCTTTCCTTATGTTGTAGTGGTTGCTTGCATGTTGATGGTTGAGGGGAGATGGATAAGTTGAAAGTCAGAATTAGTCTTTGTCAGGTTAAGGGGGAAGCAGGGAAAGTGGCAGGGTAGGCATCCAGATGTGCAGCCACAGGATGATGATGCTCTTGGAGGACAACACTAACAACACATTCCTTTCTCCTCTCTTCTCCTCTTGTCGCTTCTTTTCTCTTACTCCTCACCTCCCCCTTTACCCTCTCATTTTACCTAGCATACATGCACGTTCTCTCTCTTTCTCTTTCTGTTTCTGTCTCTCTCTGTTTGTCTTTCTCCATCTCCTCTTCTTCTCTTGCCTCCTCTCCTCCTTTCCCTTTCCTTTCCTCCCTTTCCTTTCCCCATTCCTCCCTTCTTTCCTACTCAAGTTCTCTTTCTGTAGTTCAGGCTAGCCCAGAACTCACTGTGTATCTCCATCTACCTTAGAACTCATGACAATACTTTTGCCTTAAACGCCCTAGTTCCAGGGTTACAGGCATAACCCAGAAGGACAATTTTCTTCTTTAAATGATGTTCACAACTGCCCTAGAGTTTTCTCTGAGTGACATTTGTTAAAGCACCATGTGCTTCAGAAACCTGTGATACCTGCACTCTAAGTCAGATGTGCATTTTTAGATTTCAGTCCTATAGATATTTTCCTCTCCTGCCACCTAAAAATAAGACTCTCAGGTAGTCTTTCCCATGTATGGTACTTGTTTTCAGTAATTTCAAACCAGCAAAATGACTGTCTGAAGACGGTCTCTGGCTCTTATCAGTATCTGTTGGAGCCCCTGTTGGAGTCTCTTCTTCATGCCTAGAAATGGAATCCTGGTTTTATGTGGGAACTCTTTAACCTGTGGCCCAAATATCAAAAGTTAATGTATTTTTACAGCAGTGGCGTGTAAGTTGTATTCAGTAATCCCTTCAGTTCTGAGTACTCCTTTGTTTTTGTAGCATGAGCTGTTCTTTACTTTCACATAGAAATAAGAGTGTCAGAAAAGATGGATATGTGTGATGCCCTAGACAAAAAAAAATATTTTCTTGGGGTTGAATTTTGCTCAAAATCATTGTTTCCATTTTTTTTCAACATGCATGCCTCACATTTGGTTTGTTTTGGCAATTCTTTCAGAAAGCCATCATAGATGCTGAACATGTTCTTTGCAGTACTAATAGTTGTGTTCTTCTGGCTAGTAGCCCTCTGATACCAAAGCCAATTTGCCAACATGTCATAGCAATTCCACATGAAAGTTCCTTGATAAAAGCACATATGAAGACATGCTCTGACGTAGAATAATACTGCACTCGCAGCAAGGGATAAGCCCACAATGTGTATAATAACACTTTCAGTAACCATTTTCCTTATAAATAAATGCCACTCACTTTAGACATATCTTATGATTTCCATCAAAACCAACTTCCTATTTATTTAAACACATTTTCGTGTTATTAAAACTGAGCCACAGGATGATTTGGAACAGCTCGTCCATGTTGGAGGTCAGGAAACGCAACCTTTCAGTGACCTGCATGGGTCCCTTCAGAGGGAATTGTGCTCCGTGCCTGCTGTCAGTGGTTGGCTTATCAGTTCATCTTTTCACAGCACTAAAGGAGTCTCATTTGACAATTTCATATCAAACTGTCCTTTCTGTCCAGTCACAGAAATAATGCAAGAACCCAGTAGGGGAGAATTTCTTCATTGCCTCAAAAACTCCTGCTGTAGAAAGGTAATTCAACAAGAATTGGGGAGCCATATCTTTTATCTAAAAGAGAACTCCTCAAGGAGGAGAATGAAAGGATTCTATATGAGTTTAATTTTAAAGTTATCATTCAAGTCAGTTGCCCATCTAAGCCACAACTCAGATCCCTCTGCATTCTTCTTTCCCACAGTTCTTTGCCTGATGAGGTGTCTCATTGGATATCCCTCTAGATTGTTTATAATATTTGGCATAATGCATGTGCTTGTTGGACACATTTTTAGGGGCTAGTTTCATGAAAAGTCTGGAGACTTTTCCAGTTTAAATAGAAACACGTTTTCTGTGAGTATTTTCTCTCTGCCGTTGGTTGTACCCACAACCCTTCAGGTAAGGAAGACAGCAGATGTAGCTTTATAAGAATTTCCTTGATTTCTGTTCTTGTCTCACTGTCCTGTGGGACTGTAAAGCACTCATGCAGGGACTAGCATTTGAAAACCTTGTATCTAGAGTTCTCCTTTTAAAACTAGAGAGAAGACAGCTATCTGAATTAGCTTGAGCAGCTGATGAGATTGGGAAACTAAAAGCTTCCAGGTCAGTCCCAGCTTGTCAGTGTGGACATCTCCATGTGGACATCTCATCAGGCTTCCCCATGAGATGGAGGTGCACCTACTCAGGAATCCAGGCTGGATACTTGCAGTTTCGATCTTCCCAAAGGGAAGAAGTGAGTTCCATATGCACAGGAGTATTTTCATTCATGCTTCCAAGAGTTCAATTATTGCTTCCAGTCACCCAGCTCTCCGGTGGTAACTGGGGCCACCTGTAGTCCTCCCTATTCTGTGTGGGCACTGTCTTATCCAAGGCCTTGCTCTCTGCTGCCCTGTCTTAGGAACTGGCGGGTATGGTACCCCAGAGGACTCTATAGACACAAGAGTTGTTGAGCTTAGAAGATACTATCTATAATAGCGGTAATTACAGAAAGATCTTCAGTATAAAAATAAAGACCTTGGGTTTTAATTATTCTAATCCAGATGTGAGCTACCAAAGCCCCAGTATAATGAAATAAGTTGTAATGAACACAGATATTGATAATTCTAGTATTTAGAGTCAGTGAGATTTGTTGGTTTGACAAACTGCTAAGGGGGAGAAATCAAGATGCCCAAGACAGGCAGAGAATTAAGTGCTTGACTAAAAAGCATGGGTTTAGTGGTTTTCTGCCATTACCGCCTAAGTGACCTCACTCAAATCATATGATCTCAACTTGCTCATCCATGAAATCAAGATAATTTCAATTGGAGGATGCTATGAGGATCAAGTGGTATTATATTAGTTAAATGTGCCTCGTGTTGCCTGGAAGTTTTAAGTTTACTGTAAGCATTACTGTCAAGAGCATTAGCTTCATTGATGGATTGATATTAAAAAATTCGGTGTCATGGTGATTTGAGAACTTTTATTTTGGGAGGATGATGTTTAAGTGGAGGTTAGACCCAGGCTTCACATAAAATAAGGGTGTGTGCCCCCACTGAGCGGCATCCCTAGCCCCAGGAATTCTTCTTTACTCTGGGTTCTATGTTGGATTGTGAATACTCTAGAGTTCTGTCCATTATTGAGCTTAGCCACTCACCCCTTATCTTCTTATTACCTCAAAGTTTTCAGTAGTTTTTTAAAAATGAGAGCAAGGAATGATGTTGACTATGGGGTGTTTTGAGAAGGGCACATTTGGAGTAGAGAGTCCATGAGAGATGGCTGGGAAAGCTGTCTGGTGCAACCGAGTGCCAAGTGGATTAAGTAGTGTGAACTGAGCATCTTAGTGAGTGAGGCCGAGGTGTCTCTTGCCTTAGATCCCTAACCTGGACCACATGAGACAGAATTTTGTTGGGTTAATGAGAGTTGATAGCATGAGTTTTGAAAATCCTTCTAAGTTTAGGGGGAGAAGCAGTAACTCTAAGCACCACATAAAACAAACTTCTATTTCCTTTTATTGCACTTGGTAAGGGTTATTAAGAATGTAATTCTTTCTGCTTGCTATGTGATTAGCAGCCAAGCCTTTTGGGGGTAAATTTCCATTGCAAGGTTCTTGTTATCGTAAATGGAACTTGCATGCCTAATTCTCTTTCCTCCATATTGAATCCATAGCCCTTTAGGTCTAACGGCAGGCTAAAAGTGATTCCAATCCTCCGATGTTGATTCTGGGCCATATGTTAGCACTAATTATATAAATGAGACTTGGTGGAAATGTGACATGCTAAGCATTCCGAGCTTAAGGAATTATCTAAATGAATTCTCGCTGCAGCAGAAGTGAGGAGAGGCATAGAAATGTGGGTACAGATTTTGAGCATATGTTAACAGGCCAGCATGGCCCTCCGTTGTCTTTATTTGTCTAACGATAAGGACTGCGGCTGGAGCACTGTGTCAGAATATTTTAAGGTGCCGTTCTTGTGAAAATGGCACTTCACACCTACAGTTGGATCTATTTTTCGAATAAGCAGAGGGGAAGGACAGGATAGCAAAGGCCAGAGTCAGCAGCGTTCGATGCCTTTGAACATTTATAATTCGTCCGAGTTAGTTGTCATGGTTATTATGTTCTATGATTGGGAGACTTGGACAAAACCATTCCTTTCCAGCACCAAACACATCTCCAGTTTGGTTTTTCAAACTAGAGGGGTAAAGAATAGCGGAATGAAGTGAAAGGGAATGACATCACAAAGAGTCGGTCCTTTCTGAATGTCCATAAGAGCTTGGGATTTGCTCCCTTGGAGTATACTGATTGTGGGCAAGGAGAGGTTTAGGATCCTAAAGCCTAAGGTGATACAATGGTTCTTAACCTGTGGGTCACGACTACTTTGGCAAAACTCTATCTCCGAAAGTATTTACATTACAATTCCTAACAATAGCCATATTACAGCTATGAAGTAGCAATGGGATAATTTTGTGGCTAGGGGGTGGGTCTTCACCACATGAGAAACTGTATTAAATGGTCACAGCATTAGGAAGGTTGAGGACCACTATGATAGAAGGTCAGCTCACAGTCTTGACCTGGAAGTGGCAACGTCTTGGTTAACCAAAGTTGACCACATTGCCCTGGATTCTATATTCGCTGAACTTCAGAATTTCCTTGTATATTGTGTTCTTCTGACTTCCCACATAGACCAGTGTCTGATGGTAATTGTTTGCTGAAATCAAGGGACTATCTAATGTTTATAGAAAACTTGAATATGTGCTAAATATATTTGTTTTTGTTTTGTTTGAGAGAAGGTCTCATTCTGTGGCCTGGGCTGCCCCAGAACATACTATGTAGTCCAGGCTGGCCTCAATCTCATGATGTTCTATCTACTTCAGTCTTTCTCCAAACTGTGGGGATAGTAGTCACAAGCACCTGGCTGGAACCTAACTGTACACTAAATATTCAACACCATTGTCTTGGTTAATCCATACTGGTGTGTGCTTGGATAGATGTTGTTTTCATTGAGAAATGTGTACTAAGGCTAAGGAGGCTGGACAACTTGCATAGTATCACACAAACAGAAGTGATAGATGGGGCTGGAGTTTGAAGTGGAGATGACATCTGTGCCTGTCATCCAGGTCCACAGGACATGGGGACTGTAGAGGAGCATCCTGCAGTCTGGCGTTCCTACATCCTTGGTGGCAAGTGAATGTCGCTAGTCACACATCCTGTACTTGTTTCCCTAGAGGGATGACATGAGTGGATGTGGGGCCATCTGTTGTCCATGCTGTGGTGCCGTTTACGTCATGAGCACCCAGAAGCATTGCGTTAACTGTAGAACATTCTCTAGGGAGGAAGGAGGAAAACTGACTGGGGAAACATAGTGTACCTCTGCCAATAAAAGCTTGGTGGCATTGAGTTCCATGGGGTCAAAATCGTGAGCACAAATGACAGCCATCAATTTCTGTAGGGCAGTGGAGAAGCAACTATGCCATAGAAATGATGGCATTCCAGCCAGGGCACATTCACACAGAGAGCAGTGGCATGGTTTCAATTAGTAAATGTTTCCTATTCTAGTAAATTATGTGATTTATTTATAAATTTTAACTTTAATTTGCATACCAAGTATTAGGTTTCACAATGGCACTTTCAGGCAGCTTATTTTATTTTATTTTTTGATCCTCTCCTTCTCTTCTTTCCCAACCACTCCCTTTCTGCCCTTTGACCTTTGTTAACTTGCCATCTCCTTTATGTCACAGGTGTTGAATTGCCCTCCTCCACTTCCTCAACCACTCTTTTCCCTTAGTCCCCTGCTCCTGTTTCGTGTCTGTACCTGCATTCTTACCCCCATGCATGCATATATGCAAACATTAAAAACTCCAAAAGATAAATATTGCATGTCCTCTCTCATAAGTCAATCCAAGCTTCTGCTACTTTCCTTACCAGTTTCCAAATACATCCATTTCCTCTGAATTTTGTAATTTCGTTTTTCTTTATAACTCTATAACATTTCATTGTGCATATACAACATGTATAGTACCCACTGATATGTCGATGGACACCTAGACTGGTTTCAGTCCTTTGCTATTGTGAGTCATGTAGCAATAGCTATGGGTGTGCAAGTCCTTCTTCAGTAGACATAAAGTCCTTTGAGTACATGCCCAGGAGTGGTATAGATGGTCGTACTGATGTCTGTAATGGCTCTACCAGTTTGCATTCCAGCTGACAGGAATTAATGGGCCCTCTTCTCGTCCTCACAAGCATTTGATATCATCTGTTTTCTTGATGATGGCAATTCTAGCTCCATGGTAAGCTGAACTCTCAAAGCACTTTTAAGCATCATTTTCATGGTGGTGATGGATGTTAAACACGTCCTAAAATATTTATTCATCATTTGTGTTTCTTCTTTTGAGAACTGTCTCTTCATTAGCCCACTTATTGATTGGTTGTGGGATTTTCCTGGTGTTTAATGTTTGAAGCTATTTGTTCATTCTAGTTACTAATGCTGCATCTGAAGTTGAGCTGGCCATGATGATCTCCCATTCTACAGACTATCTGTTCAGTTTGCTCAAAGCCCTTTGCTTTGTAGAAGCTGTTTCACATCGTGCGAGCTCCTTTGACAATTTGGAGGGGGTGTTTCTTATGCTACTCGGGCAGCACAGAAATTTCAGGTGTAAACTTACTCCTTGAACTGTTTCCCATTGTAGATTGTAGTCCCGGTGTTTTGGGTTTTAAACTCATCTATGATTACATTTAAAATGATTGTTGTGTGAGCTGAGAGACACAACTCTCACCCCAATCTTCTGCAGGTGGGTGTTCAGTTTTGCCAGCACTCTCTTTTCCCAGTGTATTTGTGGCGCCTTTATTGAAAATTATGTGGCCACAGCTGTGTGGGTTTATTTTTGGGGTCCCCTTTTGTGCTCCACTGGTCTACATACTGTTTTTTGTGCCAGTATCAGGCTTTGTCATTATTGTTCTGCAATATAATTTGGAGTCAGACATTGTGATACCTTCAGCATTATTGTTTCCGCTTAGGACTCCTTTGGCTCTCCAGGGTTTGTGATTTTACATGAATTTTAGGATTGTTTTTCTGGTTATGTGAAGAGTAGCATTGGAATTTTGGTGGGTGTTACATTGAAGTTATAAATTACTTTTCATAGGAGAGCCATTTGCACAGTTCTCTTCTAACCCAGGATAGTGAGAGATCTGTCATATATAGGTCTTCTATAATTTTCTTCGTCATTGTCTTTGAAGGTTTTTTCTGTAATTTTATGAGTATATTTGCTTTTCTTTGCAAAAAACACTTTCTAGTATCGTGCATATCAAACACAGCATTTACAAGTTTATGTTGGCATACTTGATCAGCCAAGATTGTGGAATTAGCCATAATTTTGTCTTTCCCTTTTCTAAGATATTGGTATTTATTTTTTAGGTTTATATTATATAATATAGATGTCTATATATAGTCCTGGTGCCTTAATTGGGGAATGAATGTCTATACTCTAAAAAGTGTCTACAGGCCCAAAGATTGAACTGAACTCACATCAGATTGACAGGGAAGTGTGTGTATGTGGTCTGTAAATCCATGCCAATGTTAATAACACCCACAAAATGTGGTCTGTGAATTTTCAGGTGATCCATCAGCTTAGAGATCTCAGTTCGCAGAGGAGCATTTCTTTGGTGTCTTGTTTATCCATTTCCCACAGTACCCAAGAAAGATAGCTGCTTTGAAGGAGCATTTCCAGAGTTGTACTCTTGTGATTCTCTTCTGCCAAGAAGTAAAGGGAATTCCCTTGGAGTACTTGATCACTGCAACATCTTTATATGCTGGCCTGCAGCCACCAGACAGCGAACCTGAGTGACGATAATATTTCTCATTCTCCTTGACACAGCCTACAACTCCCTAGGGCATCACTGCTATCTGAGGCAGCAAGGTGTGTATGGCGCTCAGAGTTGACAAGCAGTGAGGCCAGTTTGTACTTGCTATGATTCTTTCAAGTTGATAGTAATTCAAAAGTTTATTTGCCACTTACTCTTTTTAGAACTCCAGGACAATAATTTCTCAAGCCATCTTGAAAGGGGCCACATATTGCATAATCATCAATGAAACCCAAGCTACGTACTAGGTGGACAATAGAATTTTTTTCCTGAATTGAGGTGCTGATTTTATGATAACTCAGCCACTTCATGGAAGACATTACATAGCTAAACTTACTGCCTTTGGAAACTAAGGGGCGATGAGAAGCTGGGAGGGGGGGTCTATGGATCCTGAAGAGTGATTTCCTTTCTCTGCAGAATATTTTGAAGATATGATGAAGCAACAGTTTCTATTAGAGCACCATGTACACATTCTTGGGAAATCCTGGCGTTCTGAAGCATGATACATTAACAATGGCAAGGCTTCTAGGTAAAATGGAGTTAAAACAGAGCAGACCAAAGATGTGTGATATGACCTAATACTCTTAGGCTAGGTAGGCCTAATTAAAAATTTGAGTGCATTGAAGAGGCATGTCAAATTCCTTACAACGAGGGGCTACATATATCCATTAAATATTATATGTCTTTACCTCTAAAAGAAAAGTAAGTAGATAGATAGGACTAGGGTGGAGGTATTGAGGCTGCTGGAGTTTTATAGATCAGATGCAGAGAAACAAAGTTTCTAAGACATTTGTGGTCATAAAGAGTGAGGAGCAGACAGATGGGTAAAACGTGCAAAGTACAGCAGTCTCCAATCCTTCACTATGAGAATACGTAATTTTGGCTCTATGATTTACTACCAGCCATTCAGGTTCTCAGAAAACGCCTGCAGGACCTATATAGTGCCTTCCTTAGGATGATTTCATTGCTGAGATTACTGATCCTATAGCATTAGTGTATGCTACAGATGTGTTTTGGAGAAGGAATCTGATTTTGTCTGGGTATTTTACTGATAATTCAACCAACTGAATCCTGGATGTTTTATGTGTGAAGAATCTTACTTCATTCTGAACAATAGAACATGTATAGATAGCAAGGTTGGGCCAGGAACCCAGACTGTGTATCAGCATGTCCTCAACCCTGTGGATAGATGCACATCTTTATTTAGGATGATCTAGAGGAGCACACAGAAGGCTTCAAGAGAGGCTCACATGTACAAACAATCTTTAGCAACGTGATTTCGGGCAGATTCTCTGTCTAGTCTGCGTAGGATTATAGTAATGTAGTTGCCTTCTAATGAAGCAAGATCCTTAGTCATAGCATCAGGTATAGGTGGAGCATAGAGCTCTTAAGCACCAGTGCTGCCCTTCAGAGGTCCCTTGCTCAGATATTTCAATCCTGTCTTTTGCTACCTGAATAGGTGTTTGTTTGGAACATGACTCCCACATCTGATTATTTAGAATATCTATTTAGAATTTCGATGTAAATTTAAAAATTATAAATTTTATTTATTTATTTATTTACCTCTGTGTATATATGTCTGTGTGTGTGTGTGTGTGTGTGTTTATTTGTTGGCATGCACATGCCACAACACACGTGTAGCTTGCAGAATTCAGTTCTTCCCTTCCACCATGTGGGTCCAAGAAATTGATCTCAGGTCTTTGAGCATGGAGGCAAGTACCCTTACCCAGTGAGAAAATCTCTGGCTTGAATGCTTGTGGTCATCGAGACATGGGCCCACCTACTTTCTGATGGATTGCCAGAATTAACATATAACCTGTGACTCTTTCCTCGTCATACCATAAGCTCTTCTCAGGTCAACTGGTCTACAGAGTTTTCCTCCAATTGCAGAGGACATTTGAAGGGCATCTTAGACGTTCTGGAAGTGTAATGATTTCTAGTCTACATTCATCTACTGGGATGAGACCAGGTAGACTTCAGACCCCTTTGGCAGCAGTGCTGGGAAGTCCAGAGAAAGGAGTCAGGGAGATGCAAATGCAAGCAAGACTCTAAGTTGAAATTCTGGTTCTTCAGTGAATCAGTTAGGTGGGAGGTTCAAGAAAAGTTGAAATGATGCTTACCTGCGAGCCTTTATTCCATAAGATCCCTTGATCTGTGGCTAGGCAACCTCTCGTATTTGTGTTCATCCTTGTGACACAGTGACATGGTGCTGTCATCTATGAAGTCTACACAAGAGGACCATACAGTTGAGATTTAAAATCACACACAAATCTTGTAATATTTTAAGTAAGTTTACAAGGTGTTGTTGGGCCATGTTATAGCTATTCTGTGACGTGTGAAGCTTAAGGCTACAGGTTGGATATTCTGCTATGGTTTCTTTCCTATTAATTAAAACTGAAAATAAAATTTAAGAAGCAAATGTATTCCCCTACTGTGACCAGTGTTGCTTAATGAGCCATCCATAAACCTTGAAATCATCCCCCTACCTGTCTCCAGTAGACAAGTTTAGCGCCAACTTTTCTGCAGAGCCGGGTCTGATCCCATGAAGTGTTAGAGCCACCTGGGCCCTGGTTACCATAGCAATCTGCACACATGGGTGGAGGGGTCTCTGTGTACTGTAGCAGCCTGCACACATGGGGAATCTCTATGCTCCGTAGTTTGCACACATGGGAAACTTTCATGCAACGTAGTCTGCACACACGGGGAATCTCCATGCACCATAGCTGCACACATGGGGAATCTCCATGTGCTGTAGTCTGCACACATGGGGAATCTCCACACACATAGTCTGTACATATGGGGAATCTCCATGCGCCGTAGTCTGCACACGAGCGGAATCTCCATGCACCATAGCAGCCTGCACCCATGGTGAATCTCCATGTGCTATAGTCTGCATACATGGGGAATCTTCATACACCATAGTCTGCACACATGGGGAATCTCCATGCACCATAGTCTGCACACACGGGGAATCTCCATGTGCTGTAGTCTGCATATATGGGGAATCTACATGCACCATAGTCTGCACACATGGGAAATGTCCATGCACCATAGCTGCACACATGGGGAACCTTCATGCACCATAGTCTGCACACATGGGTAATCTCCATGTGCCGTAGTCTGCACACATTGGGAATCTCCATGCACCATAGTCTGTACACATTGGGGAATCTCCATGCACCATAGTCTGCACACATTGGGGAATCTCCATGCACCCTAGCAGCCTGCACACAAAGGTAATCTCGATTCACTTCCTTGGTTTCAGAATCACAACTAAACTTCAGTGTCAACATGATAAGATTTAGGATTACCCAAACCACACCAGTAGGTGTGTCTCTGAGGCTGTTTCCTGATGAGAGACTGAGGGGGAAGATCTGCCTTCAGTATGGGCAGCACCATCCCATGAGCTGGCAGCCTAGATGGAATAAAAGAGGGAAAGGGGCAACCCAATTGGCCGAGTGCCAGCCTTTCTCTCTCTGCTTGCTGCTGTATCCCCCTTCCCACATCATGAAGGACTAAACCCTCTCTGCCCTCCCTTGAATGGCTTTTTTTCGGGTATTCTGGTATACCTTCACATTGTGGTATGACCATAACAATATAAAGGTCAACAATTCAGAAGATCACAGAGTAGCTTTCTGCTATTGAGCAGTACTTTAACTCTTCCTCATGTTAGTGGAGTAGAGATGTCACTGCCCAGCATCTCTTGCAGCAGGGATTGGCTTGCTGAGAGGAAACCTGCATAATTCTGCAACTCTGTTGTACCTGATACTCTTGAGAAGTGTCAAAGGGCTCAGTGTTCATCATCATACCTCATGAGGCCATTGGAAAGCCCTCTTGTGAAATGCGGACAAAGTATAATTCTCTTCTTCTTTGACTAGGTTATGCAAATTGTGGAACCTCCTTATCTGAATGCTGTGCAAATTAGGGACCCTCCTTATCGTATCACCCATTTGAAGCAGGGAATGTAGTAAACTGAAGGCCAAATTGAGCAAAGAAGGCTTACCAGAGTGTATTATAGCAATTCAGAATTTATAAAATGATTTCATGTTTATAGTTGAATGCATGTAGCAATTAGGAAATAGCAAATCAAATATATGCATTAAAATTGAAAGTGAGAGTGTATACTTCTGGACTCCTTGGACTAAATCTGAATTGATTTAGGTATCTGTGCAGGGCATTTCACTTGAAGATCTGCTACAAAGCTCTCTGCAACTGCAAAGTCTATTTATAGCCTGGATGCTGTTTGGATAATCATAAGATGAATTCATCTTTCCTCCACTATCCAGCACCTGAGTACAGAATCAATGCTACCTGGATCGACACCGGTATGGGAAATCTACCCAGGCTTTACCAGCCATAGACCCCTTTGTATGTTTGGATGATACACAGATGGCAGGGACCACGAAGGGAGGGATGAGAGCAGGGAAGCCTCGTGTGACAAAAGCATTTGAGGTGGCCTCTGTGACCTCAATGGCAAGCAAAGAAGTCTAACCACTTAGATCACATGGACTGATTTTTATGTTAGACCTCTGATTGAGTTTTTGGTGTATGTATATGTGTGTGTGTGCTTTATTTCATTCTGAGTCTGTGTTTTCTTTGAAATTAACAGAGTCCCTTTAAAATGGTTGTCTGTAAATTTTCTCCCCCACATATGTCTTGAAACAGTTTCATTTCTTCTTTTCAAACATTATAGCCATCTCAAAATGCTCTATTTTGTATTTAATATCTCCATCTCATATAAAAGACATGTTCTTCACATAATTACATAAAAATGGGTTTGTGAATGCCCTGGAGATCCATGGGATGAGCACATTACAGGAGCCTAAGTAATAATAATCTTCTGTTTACATAAGACCTGGTTTTCAGGCCAGTTTTTTTTTGTTTGTTTGTTTGGTTTTCACATTTTAATATATCCAGAATATGGCTGTGCTCAAATACACTAGTTTATTTTGGTCCACAGGATGCATCTGAACTATCACAGATGAGTTCGCCTGGCAGGATGCACAGCTCTGTCTGATATTTTAGAGGCTAACGTAACAGAACAAACATGGAAATCATTGTCCTGTTTGCTGTGCACAGAGCAAATGAAGATCAGCAAAGTGAGTGGAATGTAGGAAGCAGAGAGGAGACAGAAGGAAAACCAGGTTCTTAGGCAGGGAGCAGAGAAGGGACATCAGTATAGAAACAGTCCATGCATGAGAGCACCATGGGATGGGTCACCAGTACATAGAAAGGGCTTTGCAAGATGCCCCTACTCCATCTGTAGCAGCTCAAACCTTTGTGAAAACACAGGTTCCTGCCTCGAACTGGAAACTGGTGGCAAAGCCCAGAATCTGGCTTAACAATCTGACCTAGCCAAAGCACTGTACACTAGTCTACAAACTGCAGTTCCTGGAGGGTTTCAGACCTTATTTCCACTCTGAGGAGAGAGGATAGTCTGAACCCCATGTCCAGGTGTGGAGGGGGAGAGCTGGGGACTGGAAGAAAGAAAGAGCAAGGGACAGGACTTATCAGGGTGTGCTTGGTGGGAGCTTCCCTCTGAAGCCAGTGCCCTGACTTTTCCTTTCCAGAGACCTTAAGATCAGGTGGCTCCACAGTTATTATAATCAGAAGGAAAGGACTCTGGAAAGTCCAGAGAGCAGCATCAATGCAGTGTCTGTGCATGCCTGCTCTCAGCATTCCCCACGGAGTGTCCCACACTACTACAGCTGGCCAGTTTCAAGGACAGGCTGCTAATAACTGTTTGGCTAGACTTCTAGGAGGCTGAACTAAGTGGAGGTTCCAAGCAGCTACAACCTTGGAGAGAAAATATTTCAAACTCTGGGCATTGAGCCTATAGCTAGAGAAGAGGAGGGCAAGCAACCATGGCTGGAGGGCTAGTGCTCTATGGGTACACTACTAACACCAGGGTCTGTCCCTGGGACTCAAGGTACCCAAGGAAGTATTTTAATATTGAGGACAACATGGAAGAATCTGTGTGAATTAAGTGAGCATTATAATATGTTTTCAAGTTATCATGAAATCAATTTTTGACCAAGTAAATTGTCCAAAATCGATGAGATTAGTAATCTCACATTCCTATTCTAGGCACATGGTCCTGGCCTCTCTCTCTCTCTCTTTGGTACACTTTTATAGAATACCTAGCCTCTCTCTGGTTTCAAAGGGATTCTCAGTAATAGAAGAGAAAGAACAGGGTTCGTTGAACAGGAAGATAGTGCCAACTCACCCCAAAAGAATGGAAGATGCATGGGTGCTGCTTCTCCTTGGCTTGCAAGTCCAGCATGCTCAGGCAAACAGTTCATCCATCAGCCTTACAAGGATGAAGCAAGGAGGATTTCCACACCCCTTTGCTCCTCTGCTAATAGCTTCTGAAATCTGCACTGCAAGAGACACAGTAGTTCACTCTTCCCAGAAGCAAAGCATTGCCGTTATGGGGGAATTTCCCACAAAGTTATCTACCATTTAGCTAGGCAAACAACTGACCCAGCCACATCCACAGTGCTGAGATCTGATAGCAGCGCTTGCTTCTTATGTGGTCTAAACAAGAACTAGGGATACATCCTAACACATAGTGCCACTTCCCATTGACCAAGTAGATCCCCCACCTTGACAAACTCAAATATCGGTCCCCAAGATTTTCAGCAGGGCTTTGACCTTCAAAGAATTCTTTTCAAGGTTCTCCTTTCCTAAACCTCATAGACATCTTGCTGCCACCCAGTGACAACCACTTAGACCTTTGTACCTTTTCAGTCCTGGAGGGATTTGTGCAAACTTCTGTTTCAGCTTTGGACTTTTGCCCCGAGCCTTGTTCCTGGCACACTCAGAGGCATACCTGGAAAGCCCCGTTTCCCACAGCATCTCTGTATGCTTGATCTTTAATGCCATTCTCTTACCCATTGCCCCTCTTCCCAGGGGCATTCATCATGACAGCATCAAGCAACCCTACATTTCTCTAAATTTCATGTACAGCTTATTGGCCTGTATTAAAGGTAACACGGTTACACCGTAAACATATTTATTTTGCCTTGAAAGCTGTTTAGAGAAAAAACACAGCTCATAATAAGTTTCAATTATGAAAAAAATTACAAATATGGCATCAAACTCTGTGTGGTGGCAAAATTGAAGATCTATTTAATGACTGAGAATCAAGGAGACTCTGTCTGGGTGCCGCACCTTGCATCTCACACAGCTAGAAAGCCTGATCTGGGTTTGGGGGCTGCAGATGCCTGTGCAGAGAACCATTTATGAGCTGGGGGTTCACGAGATTTGAATGTGAAGCGGTATTATGCGTCTCTTTCATTTTAATAACCTAAAACGAGTAATTCACTCCTTAGAAGAGTTGATAAAAAATCTTGGAAGTTTGCCAGCAGGCCCCGTGGGAGGAAGAGATGCATATTTAAAGGGGTATGAAGGGGAGAAACGAAAAGAAAATCAAGAGGCAAAGACCCAGAAAGAAAGCAGTCTACACCTGTGTTGAAATCTGAAATACATTGAAACACCTTGGCTGGCATTGCTTTAAGGGCCTGGCTTTGAAACATCATCAGGGCAAGTCTTCCTGAAAGGCCAGTCTGAAACTTGGTGCTTTTAAGAAAGAGCCCAAGAGCATACACGCTCCTTGCATTGTGCTCACCTCGGGTGACAGATCCCATGAACTTGAAGCTTGGTTCTGGATGTCAAAACACCTACCTGCAGTGGTGGTCGTTGCCATAGCAATGGCAGGGTGATAGCTAGCTAGATGATAGATAGGTGCTGAATAGATAGGAGATAAATGATCACATATGTCAGAAAAGGCCTTTGTGCCTAGGAAATTACAGAATTTTTTTCAAAACAATTCTACTGTCAAAACCAAAAATAGATCTCTCTGCTTTCCTCCTACCCTGTGTGTATTCCTATGCTTTTCCAAAGACGTCTCATCACAGTTATGATGTGTTCCACGCTTCCAGCTCTTCCCAGACTTCACAAAGGATGTAATCCTACTGCGGAAAGCCAGCATCTAGCAATGGCCACCGAGTCTTTTTACATTAATAGATGATTTATTCATTCTTATTTTCTTTTGTTGCACCCCAGATATTTTTCATCTTACTTTTCTTTCTCTCTATTCTGTTTCCCCTCTTTTCTTTCTTTACCCTTACTCATCTCTGCCCAAGCACACTACCATATCCATACTGGCAAATATGGAGGTAGAACACCAGGGCTTTGTTCAGGCCAGGCAAGTGCCCTACCAAGTGAGGTGTCCTCAGTCCCCAGGACACCTTTATTTGAACGACCAAGAACTGAGGCAGTGACATGGATCTCTACTCCATAGTAACCAGTTTCTGGGGACTGGCTCTCCCTAGAGAATAGTAGCAGTATTTGTCTATTGAAAATGCCAAAGAGAGTCTTCCTTGGCCCAGTGACAGTAGTAGCCAGCTTTCTAGGAAACAAAAAATATCGATGGGATGGATGGAGAGGGAACCCGCCGAAGACGCCCTTCTTTCTCTGAACCTACTAGAGCAGCGTATTGAGTGGTTACTTGCTGTTTTCAGAAGATCGTAGTCCAAGGAGGAAGCAAGAGGATCTTAGAATCCAAAGAAAATTAGTATTTGTCGTTTATCCCTCAAATTTGAAATCATATTTCAAGTTTTAGCAAATCATTACTTTAGCATTTTCTTGAGAGCACTAGCAGGAAACGTTGGCTAACAATGAGCCCAACAGTGGTGCCAGCTTGTGGAGGTGGACAGAGAAAAAAAAGTTCCTCTGTTTGCTTCAGTATCATGAGGAAAGTGAGGAAACAGAGAAGAAAATCAAGCAGTCTGTACAACCAGAATTTTAAAGAAGAAGGAGCGAGCAAAGGAAAGGTGCGGTTCTTAGGAGAGCTGTGATTGATTGCAGGACCAGAAAAAACAAAGAACAAAATTGTTGTCCAGAGTCTCTGAGCCTGAAAAAAAAATCTGTCTTCTTGATTATTTGGTAGTCCCAAACACAGTTGTTGATATAATGTTAGACTTTTATACTATTTGGCTTTATTTTATGCTGTTTCCTGCATGGGTTGTTTCTGGAAACATTACTGGAGCAACTGAGGAATCCAGAAATGATAGATGCTGGGTGTTGGTGGCGCACCTTAAATCACAGCAGAGGCAGAAGCAGGTGAACCTCTGTGAGTTCCAGCCCAGCCTGGTCTTCAGAACTAGTTCCAGGATAGTCAAAGCTACACAAAGAAATCTGTCTCAAACAAACAAACAAACAAAACAAAAAAGAGAAAGAAATGATAGACATTGAAGACAGAGGAACATGCCTAGGAGCTGGGACCAAGTGAGTTCTACTTACTCAATTGGAGAGCACAGACGATGTAATCTGTAAACTGTGGGCTTCTAGTATGTACAATACCAAGGGGAGGGGCTAGCTGGTCAGCAGGAGAGAATAGTTAGTCTCTGTGAGACGTCTCTCCAGGAGAACAGTTTCAAGCTACAAACATCCAAAAGTAGGAAGCTGGCTTGAAAAATTCATCTACCACTACAGGAGAAACAAAGGTAGAAGTTGGGTACCAAGGAGTTGAGTTGGATAAACTTAACTTACTTGCTTTGGTGATCAATTTTTCCACTTCCTAGACTTCTGTACCTTTTACCCTCTGTAATTATTCTAGTTTATCATCTGTTGCTCTGGTAAAAGATCTTGGCAGAAAGCAACAAAAAGGGGCTTGTTTGGTTTCTTATTCCAGAGTTCAGAATAGCATAGCAGAGAAGTCACGGTGTCAGAAGACTGAAGCATCCAGTCATACATACGGTCAAGAACCGAGAAAAATAAGCAAATTGATACAGGGCCTTCATGCTTGTTTGCCTTCTTCTCTCTAATACTGCTCTGGGCCTTGTAACTAGGCAATGACACTACTCACAGTGGATCAAATATTCCTGCATCAACTGTGATCAAGACCAACCCACATAGACATATCTACCAGCCGACCTGACCTAGGATTCCACATAGACATGTCTGCCAGCCAACCCAATCTAGGATCCCACATAACATGTCTTCCAGCCAACTCAATCTAGACAAGTCTTCATTTAAGAGTCTTCTCCCAGTATCTAGGGTGTGTCAAGTTGTCAATTAACCCTCACAATAATCCCTGATCTTCCTACAGCTAGATATGCCTGCCCTTCAACCCTAAGCTGGAATGCCATCAGCAACCACAACTTGAGCATCACCTCTTCCTGAAATGACACAGTATCGATGGGCGTGTTCATCTCTGCCAAAGTGTTAGTCTTCTCTCTTTCTATGCATCTATCAACACATTCAGGTTGTAAAGATGTATAAGGATCCACATGTCTGTCTGTATCCCGAGTTAGAAGAAGACCTGAAGTGCAGAGACCATGTGTGCCGCACTTACACGCTTCAGGAGGATGCAGACGTTTAATATAGATCTAGAATCATTTATTGATTCATCATTTTGGCCAGTGAAGATGTTATATATGATGATTTTAGCTTCCTAAACAGTCAAATTTGACATAATTAAAAGATAGCATTTATTCCTTCATCAAATGCAACATCAAAGCAAACTTGAAAAGCAATTCCTGGTCAGGTTAATTGACAAATGCTTGAGGTTTTTCTACCCATGGGCACAAGTTATGTTTCCTGTAAGCTCAGCAGAAAAAAAAATATACACATTTGCAGACCAAATTATTTCAGTTTGGTTTTTCTTTTTCTTCTTCACAGAGCTTTGCAGTCATAGCTTCTAATTGTGGCTGGAAGCACATAGGGAGACATAGCCATAGAGTCTCAGTAAGAGTGTTTATCTGGGAGTATGTGTGAGGGCTTCCGGAATTGGTGCTGCCTTGCCTACAGGCTTGAACTATAGGAAGCAGAGGTGAGTTCTAGGCCCCGGGTAGCTCTGGTCATCCTATGTTCTATTCTGTAGCAGTGATTGGTCAGCCGGCTGTCATGAGTTGTATACTACCTGAGTTCCAGTGATGTCTCTATGGGAGCATCTAATTATAGGGAGCAAAATGTGGCAGCCTATGACATAGACAGAGATGTGCTACTTAAGAAAAAGTTAGTAGATGGGACAAAACTAATCCACGTCTCCAATCACAGAAACCTTATTCCTAGTACTAAGTATTTAGGCTATGTAAACACCATAGATATAAACAATCCAAGATAATATACAAAAGAACCAAATAATTGCAAAATAATGAATTTACAAATCTGTTGTCATTTAAAACTAACAGGATTGTAAGTTTAGAATGAATAACTTATGAGCTTTGCAGTCCTGAATCCTAGAAACTTTGACCACTACCTCTTAGGTCCAGCACAGATCAGATTCAGCATAGGGTGTAGGGCTGAGAACATCCTTATCCCATCTTTTCTGCTGTGTGGGGGTGGGTGGACTCTTTCCCACTGAAATGTCAGGAAGTCTTGCAAAGCATCATTGGGATGAGACCTGAACCTTCCCCATTCCTGAACTGTTTCAACATTTGCAGTAAGGACACGGTGAACTTCAGATTGAATGGTGCACTAGGAGCTCCTGATATGCCATCCTACAAAGGCGACCAGAAAACTGCATCTTCTGTCTCTAATTTAGTCATGTTAATTTCCAGACTTCTGCCAAAACAAGCATTAGGGCAATTAAATAAAACAGCAAAACCAGTCTTTAAAATACCCCCATCCTGAGTTTTAGGCTTGCATGGTGATCTCTTCAGATTTACTTTTCTTCTTTCCATTGATTGATAAGCTTTCCTGGAGTGGCTCTCGCGCTGACCGGAAGCCGTGTCAGCTTGCATTATTCAGTACGGAGGAGCTAGCAGGAGTGTCTGTCTAGGAAACACAAAGATCCTGAGGGTGTGGCCCAACTGAACAAAGCACAAGGACCCCTCAGGCTCTTGCAACTGGATATTTTCCATCTAGGCGTTTTTTCCCACGACAGCTGAAAAGAGGTCCGTAGCCTTGAGCATCCACAGCTACTGAGTGTTCCTACAGTGGGATTTGTATTTGAGGGGTTGGTTCTGTTTTGTCTTTTCCAGGGGTATTTTAAGTTAATAATATATAGTGAAAGCAAGGAGAAGAAATGTGGGAGGTAATTTGATAACAAGAGTGTGAGATTCATCAAGAAAAGGGAGCTAAGAAAGCCACGAACGTGCACTAAGCAGTGATGAAATGGACCCGTGCTCCAAGCTCTTTATTTCTGCTCCCCTTGCTCTCTACCAGAGCTGTGTAAAGTTGGCATTATTATCTTTATTTTCATATTTGAAAAGATGTTCAGCCAAGTGTGGAGACTCTGAGGCGATCTGATGGTTGATAATTGGATTTGAGATTTAGATTCGGCCTCATCTCCAACAGCGGTTAATCCTCAGAGCACACTGCAAGCGTCACCTACAGCCTTGAGGTTAGCCACAGCCAGAGAAAGGGAGTTTGGGAGGATGTCCTGCTATCTTCATTTGTAGGACCCTGTCCTCTCCATCTCACAATCTGTACTAAAACACTCCGGGATCTTAGACTGCGGCTTCCCGTTTTGAGGAATTACTCTATCTTTTTTTTCAAGTGGAGGTTTTAGATCTTTATCTTTGAATATGAAGAGTTTTCCTTCAGTGTTACTTAGATGTGTCTTGACCAAGTATATCATAGGACTTTATTGATGTGGTCAGTCTGTTAGAGTAAATGATGCAGCTCACTGACTTCCACCAATGGTGAAATGCTTTACTAGGAAAGAACAGTCTCTCTGGGAAGGTCTCTACCCAGTCTGTGAGAAGCTTCAGTCTTTGCTGAACACCTGTGCATCTGGTTGACACCTGCATGGGTGCCTCTGGGCTCCAGTATAGAGCGGGGCAGGAGGAAGGGGCAGACAGAGAAGTCTAATCAGAAGCAGTGTGGAAGATTGAAACCGACGGCACTGTTTGTGCTATGTGGAAATATGAAATCCATTGCACCTGATTCAAACAAAACTGAAATCAGGTGCTGTTGATAGAACAGTTTAATGACTGATCGTGTAGCTACAGCTGCTGATTCTGTAAAACGACAGAAAGCTGCTAGTGACAGAGGAAAACTAGTCACTCCTGAGTTTTTAATAAAAGAAAAAGAACTTTTGCTATGAGTAGGGTTTTTGTTGTTGTTTCGTCTACCTGCCTGCTTGCACACCATGTGTGTGCCTCTTGCTCCCCAAGGCAAGAGGGTAGCGCTGGATCTCTTGGAGCTGCAGTTAGAGAGCTGTGGGTTGCAGTGTGGATGCTGAGACTGAGCCCAGGTCATCTGGAGTAGCAGCAGCTGTTCTTAACTGCTGGGCAATCTCTTCAGCCCTGACTCCTGTGCTTTAAAAATATGTTTCATAGGTCAAATGATGCATTTTTACTTCTGCAAATTGAGGCAATGATAGTGAAAAATTCCTATCAGTTGAACTATTTTTCCTTCTGAAAATGAGACTTGTGGTAAAGTCCTTTAGATGTTGTTCAGGTATCTTGGCAGAAACAGATGGGGCTGGTGAGATCAGTATGGGAACAAGGACTAGCAAAGATGAAGGAAGAAATGATGTAGGAGGGGGTGGTGAGGCTGGGAGTGGGCAGGAAAGAGATAGAATTTCACTCGTAGATCTCCACATCACAGCTAAGTAACTTCTGACTACTAAGTGAGGCTTGGGAAAGCATATTTGGAAACCTCATTATGCTGTTGTGCCATTGTGAGCTATTTGCTGTTGCAATGATATGAGCCTTAAGTTTGATTGTAACTTTTGGTCAATATTAAGAAGTTTACATTGTCTGACTCAATCAGTAAATACTGATTAAGCATCTTTTGGACCTGGCGGACATTGCTGGGAGAATCACAGAGTTGGTCTAGTTCCTTCCCTTCCCAGACCAAGAGCAAACATTGTGTAAATATTGGACAGTAAATGAAGGGAGTAACAGATTCGTGTTCTCATTGCAAGCTGCCCAACCTCTTTTGAGACAAGATCTTGCTATGCTTCCCGGACAGTCCTTAGAAGCATGATGAGTCTTCTGCTTCGGCCTCTTCCTTGATAGGATTGCTTCTGGGTAATAGCGTCTTCTCACAGACTGCTGGCTCCCTGGGGACTGGCTAATGCTGAAACTGAAAAATTACACAATTTCCTTTCTGTATATCTGAGAGAATTTGGAAAAGCAAAATTCTTTCTTTCTTTCTTTCTTTCTTTCTTTCTTTCTTTCTTTCTTTCTTTCTTTCTTTCTTTCTTTTTTACTTCCGTTCTTTTCTAATACATTACATCTGAACCACAGTTTCCCCTCCTCTGACTCCTCACAGTCTCCCCCCGACCTCCCCTTTCCTTGAGATCAACTTTTCCTCTGTTTCTCTTAAAAAGCAAACAAACACAAAGAGCTGGCTTGCCAGGAATATCCAACACACATGGCCTAACAAGATACAATAAATAAGACTAGGTGCAAATCTCATATCACGGCTGGGTGTGGCAACCCAGCAAGAGGAAAAATGTCCCAAGAGCAGGCAAAGGAGTTAGAGACACCACCCACTCCCATTGCTGGGAACCCCACAGGAACACCAAGCAACACACCCATAAGGTGAAATTATCCCTTTAGACAAGGCAGTCCTCTGTTTACAGTGTCACTAACTCTTGATTTCTGAACATGGACTACTTGAGATTTTTCCAGGTCACCCAGAGAGACGCATTCTGCAGAGCTGCCCCCTGAAGTGGGAGTGAGCTTTGGACTTCTGAGGATGATCAAATGATATCCAAATACTAAAAGGAATGAACTGTGGCTGAAGGACAGGGAACAAATGGGCTGGTCAGTGAGGGGCTTCAGCAAGCCAAATGACCACCAGCAAAACAACTGCCCAAACGAGATTTATGGAGACTATCTTCTTTTAACCTAGTTTTGTTCACATGCCATGGACTACAAGGAAAGCAGTCCGGTTTTCTAAAGCGTGATGGAAATAGTTATGGGTTTGTGTCTCCTCTAGGGTGTCTTCCAAAGTATATTTTTAGAGCAGGTTTCTTGGTAGCATTGACTTCTTATTAAGGGATGACCCGGTTGGTAGAGGTAAAAGATAGTAGACAGCATTTCTGGCTTCTATTTGATCAATTCCCATTTTAGCCTTCTGTTTTGGCAGGCAGAAATGCCTCTAGGCATTGCTTCAGGTCAGCAGTACTGGGCCCCCAGAGTTGGATCTACCTCAAAGAGCAATGCACTAAGTACTTCCGTGAATACTCTCAAGCCAGTCGGCTGTGGATTGCTTTGTGTGTGTGGAGGGGGCATTTCAACTTCATAGCTGTTTTTTTTAATTGATTTTATTGAGCTATATATTTTTCTCTGATCCACTCCCCTCCTCCCCCTCTCCTTCTGCCCTCTCCCATGATTCCCTCACTCCCAATTTACTCAGGAGAACGTATCTTTTTCTACTTCCCGTGTAGGTTAGATCAATGTATATCTCTCTTAGGACACTCTTTGTTGTCTAGGTTTTTTGGGATTGTGAATTGTAGGCTGGAGTTTCTTTGCTTTATGTCTAGAAGCCACTTATGAGTGAGTACATATTATATTTGTCTTTCTGGGTTGGGGTTACCTCACTCAATATGATGTTTGCTAGATCCATCCATTTGCCTGCAAATTTCAAGAAGTTATTTTTCCACTGTGTAGTACTCCACTGTGTAAATGTACCACATTTTCTTTATTCATTCTTTGGTTGAAGGGCATTTAGGTTGTTTCCAGGTTCTGCCTATGACAAATAATGCTTCTACGAACGTAGTTGAACTCATGTCCTTGTGGTATGATTGTGCATCCTTTGGGTATACGCCCAAAAGTGGTATTGCTGTGTCTTGAGATTGGTTGTTTCCTAGTTTTCTGAGAATTCGCCATATTGATTTTCAAAGTGGCTGTACCAGTTTGTACTCCTACCAACAATGGAGGAGTGTTCCCTTTACCCCACACCCTCTCCAGCATAAGTTGTCATCAGTGTTTTTGATCTTGGCCATTCTTATAAGTGTAAGATGGAATCTCAGAGTTGTTTTGATTTGCTTTTCTCTGATGGCTAAGGATGTTGAGCATTTCCTTAAGTATCTTCCAGCCATTTTAGATTCTTCTGTTGAGAGTTCTCTGTTTAGGTCTGTACCCCATTTTTATTGGATTGTTTGTTCTTTGATGACCAATTTCTTGAGTTCTTTGTATATTTTGGAGATCAGTCCTTTGTCTGATGTGGGGTTAGTGAAGATCTTTTCCCATTCTGTAGGCTGTCGTTTTGTCTTGTTGACCTTGTCCTTTGCTTTACAGAAGCTTCTCAATTTTAGGAGGTCCCATATATTAATTGTTTCTCTCAGTGTCTGTGCTGCTGGGGTTATATTTAGGAAGTGATCTTCTGTGTCAATGTGTTCAAGTATACTTCCCACTTTCTCTTCTATGAGGTTGAATGTGGTTGGTTTTATGTTGCAGTCTTTGATCCGTTTGGACTTGAGTTTTGTGCATAGTGATAGATATGGGTCTATTTTCATTCTTATACATATTCAGTTATGCCAGCACCATTCGTTAAATATGCTTTCTTTTTTCCATTTTATATGTTTTGCTTCTTTATCAAAAATCAGGTGTTTGTATGTGTGTGGATTGATATCCAGGTCTTCAGTTTGGATCCATTGGTCCTCCTGTCGGTTTCTAGCCAATACCAGGCTGTTTTCAGTATTGTAGCTCTGTAGTAGAGTTTGAAGCCAGGGATGGTGATGCTTCCAGAAGTTCTTTTATTGTACAGGATTGTTTTGGCTATCCTGGGATTTTTTTTTCATATGAAGTTGAGTATTGTTCTTTTGAGGTCTGTGAAGAAGTTTTCTGGGATTTTGATGGGCATTGCATTGAATCTGTAGATTGCTTTTGGTAAGATTGCCATTTTTACTATGTTAATTCTACCTATCCAAGAACATGGGAGATCTTCCCATTTTCTGGTGTCTTCTTTAATTTCTTTCTCCAAAGATTTAAAGTTCTTGTCATACAAGTCTCCCACTTGTTTGGTTAGAGTTACTCCAAGATACTTTATGCTATTTGTTGCTATTGTGAAAGGTGATGTTTCTCTGATTTCTTTCTCAGCCCATTTATCATCTGTGTAAAGGAGGACTACTAATTTTTTTGAGTTAATCTTGTATCCTGCTACATTTCTGAAGGTATTTATGAGTTGTAGAACTTCCTTGGTAGAATTTTTGGGGTCACTTATGTACACTATCATATCATCTGCAAATAGTGAGAGTTTGGCTTCTTCTTTTCCAATTCGTATCCCCTTAATCTTCTTTTGTTGTGCTATTGCTTTAGCTAGAACCTCAAGTACTATATTGAATAGATATGGAGAGATGGGACAACCTTGTCTCATTCCTGATTTTAGTGGGATCACTTTGAGTTTCTTTCCATTTAGTTTGATGTTGGCTGTTGGTTTGCGGGATATTGCCTTTATTATGTTTAGGTATGTTCCTTCTATTCCTACTCTTCCCAAGGCCTTTTGGAATGTGTTTCTGTAAGGAAATAGCCACCATCAACCATCTTCATCAGATCAGTTGGAAATACACCATTTTATGTAACAAGTTCTACCCTCATCATCATGTAAGGACAGCAAACGTACTGTACCTGAGAGAGAGATTGGCTATCTGAGAGTCTTCCAGCTACTATCAAAATCCTTTCAGCCCCAATAGAGTCTCACTAACTCCACCAGTCTTTTTTTTTTAATCAGACCAGCTCTTCCAACTTATAGGAGTCCATCCCGATTAGATCGCATGGCTTATTGACTGTAGGCTTCACCTCACAGAAAAGGGGTGTGTGTGGAGAGAGTCATTGGATCCTTACCTGAGACTCCAGTCATTTGTGTAGAATATGCCCCAATTGCCTCAGAATATTGGGAAGTGCTCAAGTTTGTGCTTAGAAAAGTTATCTAAAGGGGGGGTGGTCTATCTAAGCAGCTTTAGGGAAACCATCATCCACGGTGAGTGAAGATATTACAGTGGGGCTCTTTGGGGCCACTCATGTAACTCCTCCTGTCTGCTCTATAAATAAGCCCAAGAGACTCATTGGTTCCCCAGGGTGAACTTTGGTGGGATCATGCTGTGTCTTGTTGAGGGACCTTATAAGGATGATGCAGACATTAGGTCCCAGGGAAGGAATTCTTATAGTGCTGTTTATGTAACGAGCTCTCTCATCACCCTCATAGAGAAGGCAAACTTACTGTACCTGAGAAAGAGGTCAGCTGACTAGGGAGAGGGCATTTGGGGCTACTAACAAATCCTTCCAGCCTTTCTCCAGAGTCGAACTCTCTTGCCCTCATCACTCCTTTTGTTCCCTATAAATGCTCCATGCATTTTAGAACCTTCCTTGCAGATTTCTTTTCTAGATACCTTGGGATTTGCTTTTGATGTTGTTCCTACATTTTTTTAAAAACCCATTTACTTTTGATGTTCTTATTTTTAAAGCCACACTGTCTGTTTCCATAGAGCAGGGTGGTATAGAGTGAATCTTCTCGGCCCTGCAGCTGTTTGTGTTGAGTAAGATCTGGACCCTCTTGGACTCAATGGCAGTTCATGTTGTTTACGCTTTGAGAAAGTTCTGCAGTGCAACACGAAGCAGACAAGAGTACTAATACAGATGCACTGAATTAATTCAAAAGACTTTTACACAGGCAACATTGAGGGAAGGCATCGATTTTTGTTCGGGGTCAGCTGTCTGTATCCAAAGCATTAGGGCTTAATGGCTTCCCTCCTGGTTGTCCTGCTCAAGGCTTCTTGATCTAGTTTGCCTTCTCATGCTTGCTTGGTCTTACTTTTGACTCCCCTGAGAGTGACATTATCTTCCCATTACATTATGACTATTATTTGCTTAATGAACCAAATTGAGGAAGCAGAATAACTTTTAGGACTAAACCCTCTAAATCCTGAAAAACGCTGTAGCTATGGAGAAGCCGGGAAAGCTGGTGGGAGGTAACCAATCATGGGGATGGAACCATCTCCTAAATGTAGGTGTGGAGTGGGCTGAGGGGCTCAGCTGGACTGTTGTAGGTCTTCTGATCTCAGAGATAAGAAAAAATGTGTAACACACCTCAGAATAGAAGCAAGCACACCTCTGTGTCTTCAGGAATCAACTTAGTTGCATTAGGCCAATATTTAATGTTTAAAGGAAACTTCAAAGGCAAGCACAGTTGAAATCTTGGGGTGAGTATCTTCCCCTTCCCTTGCAGGAAGCTGTGTGGGAACCACAGTGCTCAGGCACAGACTGACCAGCAGAGGGCTTCCATCTCTGACAAATGCAGACTGAGCAGAACAAAAGGGGAGAGGGGGATTTCTCACCCCTCATAGTGTAAGGGTTTCCCCTTCTGTTTGCATCATTAGAGTGCCCTCAAGCTGAGTTTTTATTGAGGTACAGAAAGCCTTGTATTCTCCTGCATTGTGTTCTGTAAGCTAGAACTCCTTTTTTATTTGTAGACAGCCATGGAAAGACGTGTGAGCATGATATATGCTTACTGGGTTGGATAAAGGCTATACTTAGGGTAATTGATATTTTGCAGAAATTTACAAATCACATGGCTTCATAGGAATCTGTATTTTGCTAACCCTCATGAAAAAAAATTCACTGTTTTCTGTGACGGCACTAGGAAACATCAGCACCATAATGTTGTTAGAGTTTGCCTCTAGGAATGAATCCCAGTTTTAGCTTTCAGAAGGCCTGAAATGGGAAGGGGCAAGGAGTTGCTTACTGTGGCCATGTAACAGAGACAGGACATGAGAGGGCCATCGGGTAGCTGCTGCTGCTCAGGCATACCCTTCCTGTACTCAGTACTCACTAGCCTATACACTGGTGATAACCGCTTGATGGCTTCTTTGGTATAGGTGGAATTTGGAATTTGGTGGAGAGGTGTTCCAGCATCTTCTCCCATAGGTTCCTCCCCTGAAGTGCTCTAAAGTTTTGGTTATCCCTTCCAGATTGCCCTCCACGAAGTGTACTGATATCACATTGCCTAGGTCCCCTGCAGGCGTGGAAGATACATTCTAAGTCTTCTCCTTAGTTCATACAATGTAGGTGGTTCTCACATGACTTAAACTGATGTCACGTGTGGGTGAGGCAGGCTGGCAATGCCGGTGAAATAATGCTGTGAGGAGAGACAGTTCGATTGTAGAGGCAGGACTGGAGCTTCTGTTCCCTGTGGCTCCTGAAGTTTGGAGGGAATGTTTACCAGGCTTGCCTCCAAGAAGGGACACAGGATCTCATGGCCATCCATGTGCTTATTTGGGCCATGCTTCTTTTTATACTGAATATATTCTTGCCAGGCATTTTGTGTTCTTTTGGGTAATCATGAGGATCTAAAAATATACTGAGTACTCACACACTGGAGTAGAATTGTTATGCCCAGGCTGAGCACTTTCAAAGCTATTAGCGAGGTATTTTGAGAAAAGGTAGTGACTTACTCTGCCTTGATCCACAAGATAATTGGAGAGGTTTTATGTTGTCATCTAGGGGAACAGAGGAAAGACAGTAAATTATGAAATCAAGCAAGCAGGAGTCGATCTCATGACTGTGAGGATCATGGACTAGACTGGGCTTCTCAGTTTCAGCCCAACTCACTCTAATAAGGGGCTAAGACTTGCACAAGGTCACTCAGTTACCTTCTTCAGGTAGTTCATCTCAGTGTCAACTGTCACATTGTCGTGAGGATTCAATGAAATAGGACATGCAACATGTGTGTATTTATAGGCACCTGGCATGCAGAAAACCACATCATAGCTCTTTTGTCCCTGTGGCAAGTATCTTGCCCTGTTACTCGGATTAAATTTGTCTCTTTAAGCTGAGTCTCAGCCCCCTCCATAACAATTCTCCAGAAAATAACAATATGACCTTATAAACTGTGAAGAAATCTGTCACTGAAAGCATGGGAGAAGAGCTGTATTGTAATTCTGAATTCTGTGTGCAAGTCTTAGCCCCTTATTAGATAAAACAGCTTAACATGGAAGGGCACATCTGCCTGGTTAGCCCTGCAGATTGTACAAGTTGGGAAGTCTATTGGGAAAGTTTGCACACACAGCACAGTGGCCCCTGTTTCTTTGAGTCCTTCCTTTATTATCTTAGGTTGCTGTCCCATTATTCTTCTTTCGCACTGACCTTTGGCCATTTAGTTCTTAATTGTCCCGACATTCCAAAGCCAAGTGGACACGCATCTATTATTGGAACTTGGAGAAGTCAGAGAGGGAGAGACCGTGTTAGTTCAGTCAGCGGGAAGATTGAAGAGGCCTGCAGTGGGAGTCAAGGGAGGGACCAACTAATTACTTAAGAGAAATGATGTTCAAATGTGGCAGAAGAGGGGGGAGTTGCTTTAACCCTGGAGGATTTGTGTCTTGATTTGTCTCTTACAATCGCCTGTGCATTATCAGCAGGTGGCTTGCATTGCTAACCAACCTCTCTCATTTCTCTAGTGATATTTTATGATTTCCACACCTCAGTGTGTGTGTGTGTGTGTTTGCTAGCACACTCCTTGGTCTGATTAAGTACAAGAAAGTCAGGGGTCACTTCTCCCATCATCAGTGACTGACCTTGGTTTATAGTCTGTTCTCTCTGAAGTCCCTAATGAGAAGCAGAACCACAGAGATATTGGACAGATGTTGAACAGACCAGTGGTGTCTGTAGTCATGGCTAACATACTTAAAAGAGCAAGGAAATCCACCCTGATGATCAGTATAAACTCCCAAAATAGCCTGTGGATAATTGTACTATGTTAACATCACTCAGTTGAATATTAGATATATTAATTTATCCATCTTGCTAATTTTGACTAATCAAACTGCCATGCCTCAGACTCATCATGCATATTTTTTTCTCCACACTCCTCATCCTATATGGTTCCCTTTCATGGAAGTTACTAGATGATCATGTTCAAGATCATATGTTTTGGTGTGTATCAACTAATTCTGAATAGATGTTTAAAACATGACTGAAGTAGGAATTTATACTTAAACCAATTATCATAAAATTAGAAGCACTTGTGACTACAAACCATTAAATGGCCATAGCAGGGCAAACCGGTTTGGTGGTGGCCATGCTGGTCTGGGCATAGCTTTCTAGTTGGCTACTTTCAGCATAGTTTTCATTGGCCTTTCTTTCCCTCCCCAAGGCTCTCTCTTGAGAGTGTCTCTGTGTCATGAGGTGTGTGTCCATGAGAAGAAGCCACACCAGCCCTCACGATCTTCATGTCCCCTCAATCCTCTCTCTTTTCAAACCTCCTTGCTGGAGGATGTTATCTTCCCCTTGCTAATTATAAAAGTTTGCTTTGAAAACTTGTGTCCCTAAACCAAACGGCCCGCTCTCAAGGGTACAGTTATCCATTCCTACTTTGCCAGGGAGTCGCCATGTAGGACCTGGTTTCCACTTCCATGTGCCTTCCTGCATATTTGCCAGGATGGAAAAAGAAGTGGTTGAATAATAGTGAAGCCCAGGAATGAGTTATTACCCCATCACTGGCCTTTATGAGCTCCTCTGCAGTCATGTAATTAAGGAGGCATTCACAGCTTGCTTTATGGCACTCTCAAAGTCCCCAAAATGAATAAAATAGCTTCATCGTTAATAATTTGGATTCGTCATCTTTGACCCAAAGGCATCCCACACTAGAGATAGCAAAATATTATTTTAAGCAGTTTAATGGATTATTAGACAAGTAACTAATGGATTAACAGGTCAAATAAATTAATGGATAAATTGGTGTGAACATGTGGATGAGCGACTTTCCAATTGCAGTTGTAACCGTAAAAGGCAGACACCCTGAGGGGGAATTAAGCAGTAGCAACAAACACTATCATCATTAGAGTTCCGGAAGCATGCTTAACAGACAGGATGCTCTCTAATGAAACTGTAAAGCAATTAGAATAGCGCCTCGGAGCTTTGGTGCCTTTTTTTGTTTGAATTGGTTTCCTCCTAGTGAATCAAGGGGAATGAATAGTTTTGGAAGCGTCAGCCAGTGAAAGTATCACGGTTATCATACATAACCCCATTCAAGGGGCAGAAGATGGACAGTAGAGTAGACCATTAAATGTGAGCTCCATAAATATGCATAAATCTAAAACCATCTGCCATGCTGTCAGAGTTGACTGGTGCCTTTGCAGGCCTCCCACGTAAATCAGTTTTAAAGGCTTCCCAAAGCAACTGTAATGACTGGCAAAGATCTTCATTCTTCAGAGATGACAACAATTGTCTTGTTTCGTGCAACAAAGATGACACAGTTTTCTTTTGGGAGCAGAGGATCAGTTAACTTTGTCACATACAAACTACCTCCGAACTTCATGTTTTAAAAATAACTAGCCTTTTCTTATCTCTGGCTTCTTCTGGGCAAGTCTGGTCTGGGTGGAGTGAGACCAGCTTTAGCTGGGCCCTCTCCTGCTTCTGTAGACCCTGGTACCCTGACTTCCAGGTTTGTGGTTGGCTGGGCATCACTAATAAATGAGTTCTGTATTTTCTTCTCATGTAGGCTAACCTGGGCTCATTTACATGAGTTGTTTTTTTTTGAGGTTCTAAGAGCAGTAAGAAGGTCAAGCTCAATCCACAAGCATCTTTCAAGACTGTCTTGTGATTATTCTTGAACTAGTCAGCTTGGAAGTAGAAAACCCATGGAGACAAGGAAACAGGAATCAATGGGAGGTCACTCCCCTGCAATCCACCCACCATTCATGATTTTGCTGATAGACAAAACACATAGCAAAAACCCAGGATGTGAAGTCAGCTGAGTTTGTATTTGTCAGCTATCGTGCATGCTTGTTTCCTCCTTGCTTGCAGTTGTCTGCTCTTCAAACAGAATACAGCAAAGGGCTTAGAGGATAAAGGAACCTGCTGCCAAGCCAGACAACCTGAGTCCATCCCTCCACAAAGTTGTCTTAGGACCTCCATATGCTTGATATGACATGCATAACACATACATGCTCACACACACACACACACACACACACACACACCTGAAAAATATTTTAAAGGAATATGGCAAAAATACTTTACCCTAATAATTGATAATTGTTAAAACTAACTGGGAACTTCATGTAGTGTCCAGCATGTAGGGAACAGTCTGTAAATGTTTCCTGCTGGGGCAATGTGGCACAGCCCCTGCTGTTACACTGCTGCTGCTGCCATTGCTAGATATTAATGAAGACATCACCAGCAGCCTTCCTGAAGAGTGGCATTTTGGCCATGCGATGCTGCCACCCTCTCCCCCTTTCGGGTGCTAGTCTCAGGCCCCACGCCATTCTTCATTAAGCTGTTCCAGTTCTCTTCTGTTTTTATGTCATTTAGTGTCAGTGAGCCAGAGCTTAGGTACTTAAAACATCTTTCTCCACACATCAAAATCCCAGCTAACTTTGTTCTGAGAAAGACAAGAGAGACAGAAAAGCGGGTTGAATTTCAGTGTCCATTTCCTCATGGTGGCTCCTCTGTAATTCCCGATGGCTAAGATGGGGCAAATTCTGCTGCAGAGCTTTGGATAATGGAGAGTGGCAATTTTATTGAGAGTGGTGTGTCTGTTTGGATCTTTGTGCTTGATTGTTAAACATAGTTTTACTCTGTTTTACTTCTTTCCCAACCTAATTTTTTATAGCTCTGCCTACTACACAGTGGTCAAGACCATCTGTGTTTTTCTGTGGTGTGAATGTGCGCGCGTACCTGTGTGGTATATGCACACGGGGGGGGGGGGATGGAGCAAAGATGTGAACATCCATGTTTGTGTGCAGACCACAGAAACACTTTGGGTATCCTTTATTATTGTCTTCTACCTTATTGTCTTGAGACATGGTTTCTCACTGAGCCTGGAGCTGCAATGGCACAGTATCCAAGGGAGTATGCTTGACCATGCCATTTTTTATGTGGGTGCTAGGGATTCGAACTCAGGTCCTCATGTTTATGCAACAAGTGCTCTTACCATCTCTCTCTTGCCTCCCACTGAAATATCCCCAAAACTTCAAGATTGTCTTATTTATAAGTTTATATTGGAAAAGACACTATAAACCATGAACTAATTTTAGAGTTGGGGGTGGCTGTCACATAACCAGAGTCAGCAGTTTGTTCTGAAGGAATAGGTGACAAACATTTTAGGACACAAAGGGTCTGTTGCAACCGCTCAACTCAGTTTGTGTAGCTCTTGGTGGCACAGACAATGGGACAATGGAATGAATATAGCTATGTATAGGTGTAGGCAGAGGCTCCTTGTTCGTTTTCCAGCTGCTCAGACCCGAAATAATGACACAGAAACTATATAAATTACAATACTGCTTGGCCAATAGCTTAGACTTCTTATTAGCTAACTCTTATATCTTAAATTAACACATTTCTATTATTTTGTATTTTACCACAAGGCTCATAGTTTACTGGTAAAGTTCTGGGGTCTGTCTCTTTCGGCAGCTACATGGCATCTCTTTGACTCTGCTTACTCTCTCTCTACATCTTTGTTTAGATTTTCTGCCTGGCTTTACTCTGTTAAGTCATTAGCTGAAAACAGCTTCTTTATTAACCAATGGCAATAAAACATATTTATAGCATACTGAGGGGAATCCACATCACTTTCCCTTTTCTGCTTAAATAAAAAGGAAGGTTTTAACAGTTATCAAGCAAGAATTATAGTTACAATATTTAGTCCATTTACATTTGGCAAATACTCTATCATCTTTCCCATCTTTGTGAGTCTAAAGTTTAATATCTAATCTATCTTTTATAATTATAACTATCTTCAACTCCATCAAAGACTCCAGAAGGATATAATATTACCTAAGTAAACAGGAAGTACATTGTAATCAACTTAGAAAACTCTGGAATTGACAGAGATATCTCGCTACCTAGACAGTCACCCAAAGTTCTTCTGTAACATTACGGCATCCCTCTTCAGCCTACTGGCCTATAGTTTCTGGAGGACTTTTCATGAAGCAAGAAATTTGAAGATCTCTTATTCTTTGTACTATCAAAGTTCATCAGTTGCTTACTTCTGTATTCGGCAAAATGTCTGGCAGTCTCTTTTAGGAAGCAGGAACCCTGAAGGACTGTCTCACCTTCTTTAGGCAACTTCAGCAGTCATTTTTCTGTGGGTCCTGCATGTCCAGTTTTTATAGCATTCCATCATCAAGCAGTCTTAAGCAATTTCTTGCCCAAATGGCTAACAAACTCCTTAAGGAACCTCTTTGATGCTTATCATCCTCTTGAAGTAGATTGGTGCTGCCAGGAGCAGATCTGTCTCATTGTCATGAAAAGTCCTAAGTTCTTAAAACATTTTAAATGCCATATTCTGTTATTCTTTGAAAGGTTTGAAGCCTACCTATCCATCTGAAATATATCTCTGAACACTAGAAAACCTAACTGACTACAAGCTTGACTATTACAAATGATTATCTATTAACCTATATTTTTAAATTATACAATACATTTTTAAATGAGGTGTACAAACAATACCTTAGTCAAAAGCAGAAATATACATATAACAAAATTGACCTTAAATTTGTATCAATAAACCAAGATCCATGCCAATGAAAAGTATTCATCTCTATATCATATCCCCCTTTAAATATAAACAATCATTTAGGGAATTTGGGCATAATTCTCTCCAAACTGCATCCTGCTTGTTGTTGGTCAAAGTAATTTTAGAAGTTTACAGAGAACTTTTTTGGGGGGTGTCTTGTTCTATCAAACCACATTATCCTGGAAGGAATTCACAGGTTCTCATCTTCTGTGGAAACAAAAGAAGAACTTCTTTGCCAAAGCAACAAATCCTTAGAACCTAATTTGGAAGCCAAGATACTTTTAAAGTACATAGGTTGATTTAGCTTAGCAGCACCCAGAATCAAATATCTCTCTGTAGTCAACAAACTCAAAGAAAACACAATAATATACAAAATCCAGACTCTCTGTGTATAACCCATCTTTACGTGGCATATTTTTCTGTACTCCTTTAATGTATGACTTTCTGTACTCTGTCTCTTTAAAGACTTTGTTTTATTTTTTAAAACCATTTATTTCCTTTTATAACTATTTCTTCTCTCTCCCAAGCCTACATACATTTGTCCAACACTGTGACCCATTTAGAGGTCTTTTCCATCTAAATTTGTCTTTATTGCATAACTGTAATTCTTTTCTGACCAGGACTGCTTGTTAAAATGCTAAGCAAAATGGCTAGGACTAAGGTTGCTTTGCCTTTTAGCTCTGCCCAGTCCAACATGGTGGAGATTTGTTCAGCACCAGCTCTGCAAAGTCATGTTCACAGCCCCATTTTTAGACACATAGTGGGTCTATGTTGCCATTAAGCAAGTTGTAGCACTCTGCTCACAAACCCCATTCAAATGTTCTGTCTCCTGAAAGAACCAGAGCTGTCTGTGCAACTAGCATGAACCAGGAAGCCTTTTTAAAAGAGCTGTGCAGTTTTTGCTGCTACTGCTGACTCAGGAAGACTTCTCTTAGAGGAGCCAAACCTCTGCTCACTGCCAGCAAACAGAGCCTATCTGGGGAAAAAATGTGACTACTAAGAAGCATATATGTTTACTTGTGACTTTTTTATGTATCTAATATTGTCAAATATTCCTTATAAGTGTTGTTGCTAGATAATTCCAGCTTACCTTTTAAGTCCCAAATTTCTAATTTGGGTGTGATGTTTTAGAAGGCTGTCCTACTCACATTGGTAGCACTCTGCCCTGTAAGAACACATTGATGAAGGATGCAGCTCCCAGTGATACATTCTCTTGCCTTTCAAGGGTCTTGGAGGATCTTCAGAAATGGATGGCAGCTTTGTTCCTGCTCTAGGCCACTCCACAGTAGAGGTTTAGGAGTGACAGAAATATCCATCTAAGCATGTTTAATTTCTAGAGTCAGACTGCCCAGTCAATATGGTGACCACAATTATATAGGGCTATTGAATGTCCACTGTAAATGTGGCCAGTGACTAGGAGAGTGGCTTCCCAATGACACTCCATTTTAACTAAGTGAGTTGGGATGGATTCCTAAAATGAATTGAAGCTCCGTTTATATTGACGTGTAGAGGAGTAGACATTAGAATGTGGATAGAGACTGAACTACTAAAGTATTGGCTTTCATGCTGAGTTAATAGTTCCCTTGCCAGAGACTTACTTGCTCAATAACCAATCATTGCTTCTGTAATCATCAGTATCATTATTACTAAAAACAATAGGATATATTTAATCAAGAAAGTATATGCCATATACATACCTGCCCCTCTTCTAATATTCTAGTGACTGAGAGACAAAACTAAGTCTCATCCTGAGTCCAGTCTGGAGCTTAAATTCCAGTTAACTGTGACTAAATTCAATGGAATGATTCACTAAGATCCCCATTCACTCAGCCTACATGGTGAAATCCAAAGACAGTGAGTGTATTTCATTTCTCCATCATTTGCTCTGAATGCTCCCCTGTCCTCCACGATGATGAATGACTGAAGTTCTGTGGTCACTTCTATCAGCAATTCTGTCTTTCTGCAGCGTGATCATTTGAACAGCTTCTCACGAGGGGGACCGGACACTCAAATTTGACAGTCACATGTAGTTTGTTCTCATAGGAGATGCCGGGGTACCTGAGGGAATCATGGCCGTTCTGAGCTTACCACAGTGGGGCAGGGTAAGTGGAACAAGGCATCCTAGTCTTACCCCAGCACCTGTGCTACTTAGTGTCCCAATCAGCCTGTGCTGTGGTGGCATAATGTCCTCCTACCTCACCTCTGCATGACCTGCAGTGTATAGCCAGGGGCACCTGTTGAACTTCTGGCTGAGCTCACACGCTACTTCTCAAGGCCCCGGCTACCCTTCTGGCTTAGAGCCAGACCAATGATTTCCCTGAATTTACGAGACTTCCCTGGTCTCTGGCTGTGACCCTGATGCCATAGGTCTCTTGGTAGCTCTCTGCACATGGCCTTCTGTTCTGCCCCTGACCCCTCTTGTGCCACATGCCATCCAGAATCTCAGGTGGTTTCTGTGCTCAGCTCAGTGCAAGAGGGGTCACAGGCTTCCTGCCAGGGTGTAGAGGACCCATGGCTGGCTGGGAAAGCCATGGCCAAACTCTGATTGCACTGGACCAGTTGCAGCCTGGTGAGCTCTGTTATGACCATTTTACACTTGGGGCTGGCATGGATGGTCAAGGGACTGTGCCTATCTTCATTCTTGACTTCCCTTTATCCTTGCACAATGCTTTCTTTTCTGGGCAGAAATGACCAAAGCCCATACCCCCAAGCTTCCTCTTCCTCCCGGCACCTACTACCTGATGCTCTTTATTGGACTCTTTGATTCTCCCCATGGTCTAGCCCCAACTTCTCCTCTCAGTGGCTCAGGACGGAAAGGGTCATTCCTGAGGGATCTGGGAAACGTGTTTGACTATTTCAGGGATTGGGCTGTCATAATGAGGTCTGCACAAATGTTTAGTCTAAGGCTCCTCATGCTACCAACCATGATAACTACATCTAGCCATTCATGTATCCTCTGTACATTCAATGACTTCAAAGCCATCACAGATGTGAATGTATCTTGCCTTATTATTCCTGTCTGTACATAAACATGTAAGTATTAATTGCATTGGAGTTTTCCAAAAATCTAATAACCAGATTGAGAAAGGATTTTGCTATATTCTGCTTATAGTTTGTACACATTCCCGACACTAGTGTGAGTCCTGGCACGGCCTTCCCGGTGAAGTCACGTGGTCATCGGCTCTTGCCGCTCTCACAGCACTGGTGATCACGACAATAGGACCAATACCTGCTGACGTCACTGTGTTCTGGTGAAACTGCCCTGAATACTCTAACATAACTGCTGTATCTTTGCCATGTGTTCTGCTTTTGTTTAATTTTTACCTAACTAAAAAGAAAATTTTGTTTTTATTTATAAACATTTGTATTTTATGGATAAGTTGCCTTTTCTAAAAAGGAGGCTTACGGAAGTAAGGTTTCCTTAGTAGTAAATGTTTTCTTAGAAAAGAAGAGTTTCTGTTGGTCATTGTGATTGTTGTCCATCTGCTCTTCTTCCCCTCCCCTCCCCTCCCCTCCCCTCTCCTCCCCTCCTCCCTGTCCCCTTATACAACTTCTACTTCCTTGCTAAATCTTAACTTGTAGAAGAAAGTAATTAGCTTATTAAACGCTGGGGGAGGGGAGGAAAAATGCCATTATCTATGCCTTAAAACAAGGCACTAAAGACCGTTAGAGATCATTCCGTGCAGAGTACCATAAACACAATCACAAAAAGATGTGTGGAAATAGACATTGCAGTAAAATAAGCCCAATGAGAAGAGCAAGCAATTCCCGATTAATTTTCTATTTGCTTTTCATTTTTTATGATTCTCACTAATTCTAATTTAGGCTGGGATGGAACTGTTCACCATGACACTACTGGTATCATTATAGATTAATAAAATTATTTGGGAAAGCAATTTAGCTTTATAATCCAAAGTCATTACAATGCACATTCCTATCGATCTGGTAATTCTTTCCTGAAAATTTAAGCTAAGCCAAGCAAAAGAGAAGATATAAAGCAAACAAATGGAGGCGCTCACTGCGGTGCGACAGCAGCCTGAACAGGGCAAAGCCAGGGAAGCATTCAGAACACAAAGCCACAGCAGTGTGCGAAGACAATCATCCTGGATCCAACAACCCCGACAGTGTCCATGTCCACGCCACCACCCGTTCACTCAGCTGAATCTTCTATACAATAATGAGGGGCCCCGTGTCGCCTACTGGGAACGCATGGGAGGACTGGAGGGGACAGACAGTTCGTGTGTAGGTAGGATTTCGAAAAAAAGCTTCATAGCATCATTTGCTTCTGTGTTTCGTGTGGTGAGCTTTCTTTTTTTGTTTGTTTGGTTGGTTGGTTTTTTTCGGGTTTTTTGTTTGTTTGTTTGTTTGTTTTGTTTTTCAAGACAAGGTTTCTCTGAAGCTTTGGCGCCGGGCCTGGAACTAGTTCTTGTAGACCAGGCTGGCCTCGAACTCACAGAAATCTGCCTGTCTCTGCCTCCCGAGTGCTGGGATTAAAGGTGTGTGCCACCACCACCTGGTCTGAGCTTTCATTTTTAAAGTCATTTCTTTTGCAAGGTCCCACTGCTCAGTGACATCTACCCGAGTTAGAAACCCAGCAGTACAGAGGTGTGCCTAGGGGTGGCTGGGGTAAAAGAGGGAAGGTGAGGAGCCAAGTGGATGCTCCTTCTTGTGCTTGAGCTGGCAGAGTCACTGCAGAAAGCTCAGCATGGTTTCCACAGCCAGATGGCATCACATGCTCAGAGGGACACCAAGTGTTTTAGCAACAAAAAGCAATCACTTTATTATCTGTGTGTATGTCACAACATTACATTTCTAGTTTCTAGTAACATTTCTAGTTTAAACTTTTATCTTTCTTTTGTGTGTATGGGTGTTCTGTCTGTTTGGATGTCCGTATGCCATGTGCGGAGGCCAGAAGAGGGCATCAGATCTCCTGCAACTAGAGCTACAGATGTTTGTGAACTGCCGTTTGGGTGCTGGGAATTGAACCTTGGGCTCCTGAAAGAGCAGCCAGTGCACCTAACCTCTGAGCCAGCTCTCCAGCCCAATAATATTTTCAAATCGAGAAGCTGCTGAGTTCAGAAGCAGCTGTCTATGCCCCCTGTTTGGAACTCCACTGGCAACCACAGGGGTTTCTCTGGCTTAACCTTAGGCAAGGCTCAGGGTTCACATTTGACTTTCATATTCCAAGAGATCAATTAGCACCCTTTTGTTCTTTAAATACCTCAAACAGATATTTGATTCTTCCCCATCAGATAGCACGTTATCATGTCCGATTAATCACCAGTGTTGTTAGTGTGGAATTGGCAGGGGCGGAGGGAGGGGGGCAGGGGAGTTCCACACCGCCAGCAAAGTTCTCTTCTGTGCTCTCTCCTGCTCACACCCTGATTTATTAGTCACGTTAGGTCACATAAGAATTTCTCCTTCTCACATGAAGTTGAGTGGGGCACTGAGAGCGTGTGCACAGCTTTCAGAGACACCGACTCAGGCTCTCTTAGTTGCTGCTGTCCCATTTTGCTCTCCGTTATGTTGATGAGACAACTTCCAACCTGAATGTGACTGTCTTGGATTAAGGTAAGGAAATGGCTCTGTGACTTTTTTGTCAACCTTGAAGGGAAACCCAGAGACCAACGAACCTGCGATACATGTTAGTTAACAGGGCAATTTCACACCAGCAAATTCCAGGACCTTCTAAAGTGGGGAACTAAATTCTTTCAACATTTTAGGTATATGAAGCATGTGCCCAGGCCCTTGGCTAATCCCTCTAAGGTGGCGAAAGACCAAGGATACATGTTTGCCTTTTTACAAAGGGGGTGGGTGGAAGTCTTTTGTTTCAGGAATTTTTCTTCATTTTCCCCTTTTATGAGCCAGGCCTTTTTGAGAATAGCCTCTCTCCTTTGTACTTCACACAGTAGCTGCAACAGCTGTGCTAATTAAACAGATATGTCACAGCACCGAGGCCAGAGCCTGCTGCCACATTGGCAGTCATGGGCCTCCATGCGTGGCAGTACCCTGCTGCAGGCCCTGTCCCAGTCTGACAGAAAGGACAGTAAAACCACGAAGAGAAGAGTAATAAGCCAGGAACAGGGACCCTGTGCTAATTCCCATCTGTGTCCATATTAAATATGCCATCAAATATTTATGGGATTAAATACGAGTGTGCTTCTTGTCCCTGCCTTGGAATATCTGAATATAATTCTCAGAACAGTGGGAAGATCACCTGCAGTGGTGACAAGCTGATTTTAAACACTAAGCAATAGATTGTTTGATTCTCAACTCCAGAGAACAGCTCATTGACTCGGGAAATATTTATTGAATGCCGTGTGCGCTCTTGCTGTGCTGAGGCCCAAAATCCAGACGTGAACTTGAACCCAGTGAGAACATACCCCATGACAACCAAGGTGCAAAAACACCAAGATGTGTGAGCCATATTGCTGGCCACATTCACACTTCCTTCTCATTTCTTTACTTGAAGCCAAAGTCTGTTCAGTTATGCAGCAGATTCTCAGAAGAATTTGACTTTTACCAAAATTAGCCCTACATGTTTGTTGATTACTTTGGGATTAATGTCCAAATGGGTTTGTGGTTTTAGTTAAGGAAATATTAATAGTACTTAATGTTGTGTCATTGAAATTTAATTTGTCTTCTCTGGATTCTGCTTGCATCATGTTATTTTTTTGTTCTAATTGATTCATAAAGATCATTAAGCAGGAGAATAAAAACAATTTGTAGCTAATTTCTGAGAGAATTCAGCCTGTGTGTTTTATGGTTCAAATAACAGATGTGATTTCAGAGAAGCTGCGACTTCCTAGGACTCAGCCTGGCCATTCAAATGTGGCTGCCTTCCCTGCTCCCTCTGGTAGCCTGGCTGTGAACTCCTGCCCTTTGCAAAAATAAAGAGAAGCAGGGCTCCATGACTCTGCTGCTCTGTGAGCCCAGGAAGGAACTCAGAGTCACCCATCACAGCCTCAATCCTGGGGCTGTTCAGAGTTCAGCTGGTACCTTTCCAGTTTCCAAACTCCGATCTTCATTCAGTAAAGCACACTTAATTTCTGTCTTCCAGGAGGATTTTCATTTGTTCAGTTTTGGATGCCACAGTTCACGTTAAATGTCAAGACGTTGTGCTGTCTAAGTCCTTGGCCAGTGACTAGCACGTGTTTTCAGAGCACAAAACTTAACAGCAGAAAAGGCACCTTCAGCCACCTGCCTTGTCTGCAAGACGCTAATATTCTGCCGCCTGTCTCTCTGCTCTCATTCACTTTGTAGTAAAATCGATCGCGGTAAAGACTCACCAAGTTAAGCTCATGGAGGGGTGAGCAGAATGAAAGCTAAACAGGAACTCGGCTTAGCAAGTGTCACAAGGAGGGCAGCTGCCTTAAGGAGAAGTGGGGCTGTGTAAAACCTTCACCCCAGGGTGAAAGTGGAGCTCCACCTTAAATACACACTGCCAGGGAGTCAGGGATAAAGCTGGCTCTTGTGATCCCACACTGTTATACAATCCACTTGCCTTGGGGCATCATAAGAAATATATTCCATTTTTCAGACTGTGTTCTCCTGAGGGAATGTATTACACACAGTGGTCAGTTGGTGAGAGGAAACGGAGAATTATTTAGATATTTATCCTAATGGAAAGCGGGAAAGACTTAACAGATTTGACCTCATATACTTTTAAAAGGACGATTTAAAAATAAGGTGATCGAAGTTAGTTTACGCCCCACAGCTTTAAGTCAGGTCTACAACTCTCTCTTAGCTCTTCACCTGAACCTCTCTAGCCCCAACATGGGTAGACATAGTTGTCTCAAATACGTGTGTGTGCATGCACACACAAAATACCAAGAGAAGATCCAACAATACCAGGGAGAAGCAATAGCCCTTGGCTTCTGACTTTTCAACATCGATGTTAAGAACTCTTGTTTCATGTTACTTGATTATCTCCCCCAGGTGTAATGGAAACTGTCTACCACACAATAAATAGAGCTTGTGAGAAATGGTCCTGATGTTGAAAAAGCATACGTGAGATGCTAGATGGATTCACATTGCTCTGGTGAAATGTCCCTTCACCAGGGGTTTGCAGCATGGTCCTGTGCCTGAGTCACACATGTCATGAAGCCTTCCATGATTACACACAAACCTCTGTGTTGTTTCATTTTAGAAGTGGAGTGAGCATAATAAGTCTTGTTGTGTTGGGTCTGACTGAATTTAAAGGCAAAGCCATGCCTAAAACTAAGACAATTTGTGTAAGTTTGCATGAAGGTGTCCTCTAAATGAACCCCTGTCTTCCAAACAAGATCCAAACCGATGTAAGCTTCCTGGATCACATGTTATTATTTTATAATAAGTATCACAATTTTCAAATATATAACCTAACTAAATATTTCACATATACAGAAAAATAGCATAGCTCAGTTACATGGGTTTATTCTCCTTTCCCTGCTACCCACATCAGAAATCACAACTTAGACACTGTCCAGCACAGCTCAGTTACATGGGTTTATTCTCCTCAAGCATATACTTGCTATCTCAGTTTTGTTTCTCCCTTTAGGGACATTATTGCAACATTGTACTTCCCTTTCATAACTTAAGTTTTAAAATTTGATATTATACAACCATAAAATCAGATTGTTAGTTAGCTGCCATAGAAGACCGCTCTATGATTGACAATGGCCTTTATCTATTACTTTATTGATAATGGCAACTTGCATTGTTTATTTAGCTCTACAGTCCATTTCCTGGGACTTCTTCTTAGATTTATAATATTACTAAAAGAAGAGGAATAATACTCAATGGTCTATATAGCATGAGTGTTAGGCACTGAGGAGCAAGAGTAGGCACCATCCCCAAGCAATAGCAACAGCTGTATCAGGGGCACGCTGAATTCTAGCCTTGGCTTCCAGATTGTTCAGGTGACATTTGGCAGCCTGCATTGTTGTTCCATAAGGAAATGGTCAATTGCTCAGAATTGTCTCTCCAACATGGTGGTATCAGTTTTCACATCCAATATTTCCTACAGCCTCATAAAGACCTGATACTGCAAGATATTTTAATGTTTACTTGGTTGATGAATCTGAAATGACATCTCTGATTCTTGCATATAGTTTCACTGGTGAAGTTAGGCATCATTTTGTATATAGACATTATTCCATGCACAAATTGGTAATTATTATAATTTTCTCCAATTAGACATTATCTTATTGCTGTGTTGGATGCTATTGTGGTGAACATTCTAAATAAACCACCAGAAATTGCCTCAAAACAAATGTGAGCATGTACACATGCGTGTGTGCATGTGTGTGCCAGGGAGAGAGAGAGACCTTTAAATCACATTTTTCATTTTTGCTGCAGTTGGATGTTTATATTTTATTATAGTGTTCCACTGAATCTGACATCACAAATGGACTGAATTGGAAAGCATGGTGGGAACTGAGTGTAACTCCAGAACTTGGGAAGCTGAATCAGGAAGAGTGTGGGTTTGAAGCCAGCCTCAGCTGCACAGGGGAACCTTACAAACAGAATTGAGCTTCTTTGTAAAGGCTAAAGTGTTGCTTTGTGTTGAAACCTCCTGGAGTTTTCCGACACGGAGCGAGCCCAGCTTTGCTCTCTCAGCATTCCTCTTCCATGCTCTGTAATAGCGTACTCAGGGGTTTGCTGCCACCTATACAACCTGCACCCTTCCTGCCAGGCCTTCCTGACTTCGCAGCTCCTCCTGCCACACCCTTTCTTTACATCCTCCCTTTGTTCTTCCTCAAAGTCTCCCCTCGTTCCCTTAACTTCCTTCATTCTCATCTACAGGAGTTTCAAATTAATGTTTCAATCATCAGAGAAGTCCCTGGAGAGGTTTTGAGTTCTGAGTTGCACTGGTTTGCAGGCCACGTGAAGGTAGAATTGGTGTCTTTAAGCATTTAAGGCAAAGACTTAAAATGTATTTTGTTTTCTACAAAATAAATCTGGGACCTTTTTTTTGTTCCACTGATGTCTAAATACCATTAAATCTTTGTTGCTATCACAAATAAGATGGCTTCCAGATTGTCAATCTCTGCCATGTGAGAACCTTATTGTTCTGTGTCGGTCTTGTAAGTAGCCACTGTACAGAATTCTCTCATTTATTCTCACAGTTCTCAAATTTCCCTGAGCTTTCTATATGAACAACTATGTAATTTAGAATGTGGTGTGGTCCGTCTTTATTCATTTCCCTTACTGTGTTATTGTATTTTGGTAATATACAGAGTTCAAAAGCACACTCTGTCAACTTCCTTGTAGCTTTCCTGACTTCAGGGACTTGTAATGATTCACCAAGGTTTGGGAAATTTCCTCATTAACTTCATTAACATTTTAAATGCATAGATGTAGAATTTTTACTCATCATTATTACTGTTCTTTGAGGCTTTCATATGTGTAGCCAATGAAATATGATCACATCCAACCTCGTTTTCCCTCCTCCCACTCTTCTCCATCTTCGTCCTCACAACCATCTCTGAACTTCTTCATGTCCTAGATGGACTTAGTGGGTCATTTAGAAATAACCCTACTGAGTCAAATGGAGATCGTTGTTTTCTCTTCTTAGCTGCGTTTGGTGTCATTCTGGGCACTACACGTCAGCCATCCTTCTCTGCTCTGGCTTGGGCTCTGACATTTTGTTCCCAACATGAAGATCCTTGGTCCTGAATGAACTCCAGATGCCATACTCCACCATGGCATATTACACCAAGCAATGCCACACCGTGGCATGCCACACCATTCCTATAGACTAGCCTCACCTTTTCTGCCTAGGCTTTCCCACGCCCTCCCATTTGATGATCCTTGCATCAGGGCATCCCTACAGTGGCCCCTAATCTTGACTGACTTTATTTTGCTTCAACAAATCCATGGGTAAATTTCACTGGCATTTTGATGAGGTTGTTCTTGTTTGTTCGTTTCATTCTGCTTTTGCATTCTGTTATTTTTATCAGGCTGTGCATGCTTTGATGGCTTGGTCTGGAGGGTCTCAGTATGCAACCTACATCCCTTGCTACTGTGTGCATTCGTATGTGGTGTTTTTCTAACACAGGATTTTATTGTTCTGAAGGGGAAGAAAATCATCCACACTGTGAGTTAAACAGTTTACTTGACTTTCTTTAGAGCTACGATTTACATCTGGGTTTCAAAGTAAGATTGCCATGTGTTTCCCCTTTTCTGGTTCCTCAACTGGTTTTGATATTTTATTCTAAAGCCTGAAATGTTAGTAGGGTATGATTCTACCCTGTAATCTGAGAGCAACCTGCTCACCCAGGAGAACAGGTCTATTTACTCTTTCTACTTAGGGTTGGGTTTGGGCAGTTGTTTAAGCAGCCGCGGTAAAACCTACTCCCTGGGAACAATGCTGTCTGCAAGATCAACTCAACACATTTAAATCTCTACAGCTGCTGTTTTGTTACCTTTTTATGCTGATGCTTAGTACTGCATTTTTTTGATCAATATATCTACAGATAAATTTCACTGAACTTTAGGAATTTTCTTTGCTTGTTTTGATTCTTTCAAGTTTTAGTGTTTATCTTTGCATTTAATTTCCTCTGATTTTCATCATGAGGTTTCTGTTTTGTTTTGTTTTTTGAGATAGTGCTTCTCTATGTAGCTCTGGCTGTCCTGAAACTTGCTCTGTAGACCAGGCTGGCCTCGAACTCAGAGATCGCCCTGTCTCTGCCTACCTAGTGCTAGGATAAAAAGTGAGCGCCAGTTGGTTTTTCTTTTTTTTTTCATTCAAAAATTTACACTTCCTCCCCATCTCCCATTCCTCTCCCACTCCCCTACTAACCCTCCTCCCTCCCCCTACATCCTTAAGAGAGGGCAGGGTACCCTTCCCTGTGGGAAGTCCAAGGCCCTCCCCCCTCCATTCCGGACTAGGAAGGTGTGCATCCAAATAGACTAGGGTCCCCAAAAGCCAATACATGCAGAAGAGACAGGTCCCAGTGCCATTATCGATGGCTTCTCAGTCCGCCCCCATTGGCAGCCACATTCAGAGAGTCTGGTTTGATCACATGCTCTTTCAGTCCCGGTCCAGCTAGATTTGGTGAGCTCCCATTAGATCAGGCACACTGTCTCAGGGGGTGGACCAACCTCTCGCTGTCCTGACTTCCTTGCTCATCTTCTCCCTCCTTCTGCTCTTCAACTGGACCTTGGGAGCTCAGTCCATTGCTCTGATGTGAATGTGGGTCTCTGTCTCTATCTCCATCCATCGGACGAAATTTCTATGGTGATATTCAAGATATTCATCAGTGTGACTATGGGACAAGGCCAGTTCAGGCACCCTCTCCTCTGCTGCCCAAGGACCTAGCTGGGGACATCCCCATGGACACATAGGATCCCCTCTAGAGCCAAGGCTCTTACCAACCTTAAAATGGCTCCCTTAATGTAGATATCTTCTTCCCTGCTCCAATATCTGCCCTTCCTCCATCTCTACCCTCCCACTCCCCCAAGTTCTCCCCAGTCCTTCCCTTCTCCCTTCTCCTTCCCCCCC